>VUQI01025266.1:0-11110 GCA_015106735.1 Paratilapia polleni | reverse complement strand
CTGAGAACAGCTAGTTTTTCCTGCAGCTATGTACCCCTCTGTAGGTTTTTACTTAGTGCAGCAACTGGACCAGAAATATGCTGGGGGAAAAGTGGAGTGAAGATACCAAGAGTCCATCGCTTCAGAGCTTATTCATTATACATGAAGAGCTAATCATAATGTGATCTATCCTGCATAGCTAAGGGGAAAGACAGAAGAAGAGGGGTGAGAAAGAGTGAAAGATGGATGGGAAATTGGAGAGAAAAATAGATGAGGTTTGCCTGTGCTCTCCGGCACTTGGCTGAGTCAAGCCAGACATTTTGACACAATCAACACAGATCTGCTGTTGCTGTTGTTTCCTGTCAGGAATGAATCCCAACTGAGGATCCCCCGATGCCACTTACTCATTAATTACTGTATATAAATAGGCAGTAAACAATGGGTGATGAATTAACTCACCACTGCTTTTTCAAACCAGTGTGGGCACATAAACAGTTTTTATGTAACTCTATCTCTAAGATATGCACACATGCCTGCAACTCAAGAAATGAACTGGGATGTGTCCAGGCTTATCAGCGCAGCGATCACACAGGCATACTCGTTTTGTCCATCTGAGTTTTACTGAATGAGGTTTTATCTGGCTCGTGCACTCACCCGGGCATTCTGTGTATTCTCTGCGTGCTGTTATGTAAAAGACAGTAGTGCTTGTGGAGACAGTATTTATAATCAGACTGGTGACCATTTACCCTCCAGGATATCACTTACCCCTCTGTGTCTTTCACGGACTCCTAATGTTTTAGTCATGCTGCATGTCTGTCGTCATGACTCCTTTTGTTGGGACAACCAATATCCCTGCTGTCTACAGGACACACAGGGCAGCTAAAGTTTATGTTAGTCCACTGTGGTGCATGCCTCCCATCCATCACAAGAGCATGTAACTGAAGAGTGAAACTGACAAATGAATAGTGAAATTAACACTGCTGAACATCCAACAATGCTGAGACTTGCAAATTTTCTTTATTGTAAGAAAAACCTGATGACTATAGATACAAATATTAACCACAATGCTGCTCTTAGAAATGATCAGTGTAGCTATTTAGCTGTGGTAGCAGCATAACTATAGGCATGGAGTGTCAGTGGGTACCAAACTTTAATCAAGACTGGAATATCACAATGCCGTTGGATAAATTGTCATAAAATTTTGTGCAGACATCCAGAGATTAATCCTGATGACTTTGATGGCTTTTGGTGACTTTGTGGATCACATTTTATATTGAAATGTCTCAACACATATTTCATGAATTGCCATCCAACAAAATTCTTGTCTCCCTGAGGATGAATAACAATAATGTTGTTGTTTCCTTTATTGTGGCCAAATATGGCCAAAATCCCTCATCTGCAAAACTTGTAACCTCCCCACCAGCGTTAGCTATATTTATGTTTGGCACCAGTTAGCAAATATCAGCAGCTGTGCAGAGCTACACAGAGCTGTCCAGTGCATGTGAACCTGGACATCAACTGTCCAGTTGTTTGTGCTTCTCCTCCATGATTCTTTGATCTTTTGATATTTTTTCTTCCTTTTCATAGTACACTCTGCTGCCAGTCCCTTTCAAGTTCAAACATATTTTTTAACCAGTTGGCATTCGACCTACGTATAGTGTATCATGCAGTCCTTCAACAAGCCAGCAGAATCTAGGATTGTGTCTCTGTACTACTGATTGAATTCCCACAATTCTTCTCTTTGCATAGGTTAAGAGCTTAAGTCACAGATGCCTTATTTCTCAGTAGCTGAGAAAAAAAAAAGTTTTCTTTTGGCAAAATTTATGAAAGTAAGAAAAAATATTACAGTTTTTACAAATGATTGTTTGTCACGACAATTTTCAGGCTCACATCGTTTGATGAAATAATTATAGGGTGCTTTTTGTAGTCAATGCCATTTACACTGATGTAAGTACTTGATCAGATGCAATCATACTGTCAGTTAAGCTGAATAATTTCACCAATTTTATGTTCTGATAATGTGATTAAACAAAATGGGCGTTATTTAACGCAGCATGTTTGTGATTCATCTGGCAGATGGTGACAGTGGGGGAAGACAGAGTGGTGGCAGGGTGAGCGCAGTCAGGTCAGTGACACTAGAAATTTATGAATGATTTCTCAGTATCAGACTTTAGAGCTTTGAACATCTATTTGACTGAACACAGATGTTCCTGTAGGATTATTACACTGATGTTCTGGTTACATTCCAGAGAAGATGCAATTGGATTTCAGCTGTATTTTCACTTCCAAGAATAGAATGCAGTAGATGTTATCTAGTTATGGATGAATTGTAATGTGAGTAATGTAGGTGCCACGTTTTCATAAAGAAGAAGAATGTATGAAATGAAAAAACAATATCTATGGTTATGTTGCACGCACTTGAACCCACAGGGCGACTGTGGCCTTTCTATGTGAAGTTTGCATGTTCTCTCCAGGTACTCCAGCTTCCTCCTGTAGCCCAGAGACATGCATATTAGGTTAAGTGGTGATTCTAAACTGACTGTGGGTGTGAATGTGTGAGTGAATGGTTGTCTTTCACTCTGTGTTGGCTCTGCGACAGACTGGTGACCTGTCCAGGGTGTACCCTGCATCATTGTCTGTGCTGGCAACATATCCTCCTATACTGACAGTTGTTTAGTGGTCCTTTTTGGTAGTTGACCAATAAGGGTTATAAGTGGTTATAAGTGTACAGTGTTCCGTGTTTAATGGTTTGACTGTTATGAGTTAGGAAAGCATAACATAATGTTTAAGTCGAGCCTGTTATTGCCTTACACATGAAATAATGATTCTGAGAGCGAGGAATACAGCTTATTAATTTAACATGGGTATGAGATACTCAGTATCAGCAGATAGCCAAAGCCAATATTGGTAATATTGGAAGTGGAACAAGTGGGATTAGTTGATTCCTAACTTCAAGTTATCTAACAGGAACTTGATGGTTTTCCTTATTACATTGTAGCAATACCAGAACTAGAAATTGGAAAACGGAAGCAACAATAACAGTTAAAGGAAGTGGATTATATTTGGCATCTGCTGTATTTGAGGATCAGAAGAGAGGAGTGATGCATGGATAAGAGAGTGGAGTGCTGTGTGACAAGAACTGAAAAGATTTATCTTCATCTCTCAGAATTAAACCCAAAAGGCTCTTAAACATTTAATACATCTTTTAGAAGTGCCTCTGTATCTGTTGAATACTTAACATTTCATTTTAATGTCCTTGGTACAACAAGTATGACAGAAATGGTGAGATTAAGCTCTCATTCCCACAATAGCTGCTGCCATGTGCGCAGGTTTGGCTTTTTTTATGTATGACTAAACTCACAGATGCTGGAGTGAGCGTTCAAGGATAGCAACACACAGAGCAGCAACTGTATTGATCTTGAATAACAAGTCATCTAATTCCAAACATGAATCACACTGGAGGTCTTTTGTGAATCACTGATGTTTCAGTTATCTGCTTTGCTGCACCCTGAAACACAACTTCCCCCAATTTAGCTGAGCAATCCTGCATGTTCACAGCTGATCATCATCATAATCAGCGTGTGGTCACCTGTCCAGCTCATGTCATTATGCTGCGGAGCTAAAGTGTGGCAGATTAAGAGGCTGATTCACACAGGCATACAGCCACCTCTTGTCACTGCAACCACTGTGATACAAACAAGCAGACACTTAGTAAAATGAGGACACAATGTTCCGTGACATTCATTCCAGACTAAGATCACCCAATTAAGAAAATGATTGACAAAATAAACTACAAAAAAATAGGAAAGACAAGCTGTGCTGTCCTCAAAACTGAGAATTTTAACCAAGTGCCTTCAGGCTCTCGCTATACGAGAAACATGCAATAGTGTCTGACGAGATGTGTCAAATTAGATGATTATAGTGTTTTCAGAAAAAGCCTAAAAAAAAGAGAAAACAATGTTGAATGCACCCAAAGGACAATGTGGGTTGTCTGTAATAAGTGTATCTCTTGCCTGATGCTCCTTTTAAAGATGCAGTTGTGCTCGATGCATTGCTTGCACAAACTGTGACATCAGCATAGTGCCATAACCATTTATGCTCACTCTTGAGACATACTTGACTCACTGCACTGTTCTCCTAAACTGCAGATGTCGTTGCTCATAAAAAAATCACCGCTTCACAGTACATGTATAGGAGTAGGAAAATGCTAAAACAAGGAGCGAAGTGTAAAGTGTAAAGTTTTTCCACTTTTCTCCAAAACTTTTGCAGCACTCCCCCTCTGTGCCATCTTGTAATCCCCATGCTTTTGCATTGATGTATAATAAATATACCTGTAGCCCAGATCTGCCAGCCGTGTTTTGCGCCAGGTTGCAAAAATTGGGAGGTATGCCAGCCTAAACAACACCAAATTTTACTGAACTCCAGCAGTGATGGTGCCACTTTTTGCATTTGCTGCTGTGTGCAAGAACAGCAATGATGAGTATAAAATGCTTGTAATTCCTGCTGCTTTCGTGTAATCAGAAGACAGCATTAATGGAGCAAAACCTGGTAGCTAATTCAGATTGTTCTGCTTCATACACACTCTCTTTACAATATATATAAAGCACAGTCTCACATTTTGGCACTCTATTTAAGCTGCAAGTTTCCCATCTCTCATTCTGACGTGTTGATGCCACTGCTATCCTGCATGGCTGCCTGCTGTTTCAGCCACCCCACCATCACAGCATCCAGCAGTAGAACTATTTACTCATCATGCCCCAATTTCTATATGTAACATACAGTATTTGGGGGAACTGATGACCTCTGGCACTAGAACTCGGCATACTATATTTTGCTGCTGTAATTCAATTCAATTCAATTCAATTTTATTTATATAGCGCCAAATCACAACAACAGTCACCTCAAGGCGCTTTATATTTTAGGGTAAAGACCCTACAATATTACTCCTGAACTGTAATAAATCATTTTAAACATGAATTGTCTGTCTGAACTGCGAACATGATTACAAAGACTTACCTCACAGCTGAAAGCTCCTTTTACAAGAAGAGAGTTTTTTTTTGTTTTTTTTTTTAGCACAGTGGAAAAATATGTTATTCTGATTCTTACTCAGACAGTCATAAGTGTGCCTTTGACTCTTAAAGGTATATTTGACACATTAGCACACACTTTCAGGCTGCTTTTTTTAGAAGGAAAGTGTATTTTATTTACTATGAGATTTGCTGATTTTTTTTTCAATGTTGAGTACCCAAACACAAACAGGTAACAAAAATTTCAGGAAAAAGTTGACAAATCTCAGTTTTACTAATTTATTAATTTTGGCCTTGTGGGCTTCAAATATTGCATCTTTTTGAATAGCCTGCTTGTTTCTGGTTTTACAGTTCCATTATGTGTGACGGTGTACCGAAGGTCTCAAAACTGAATGTCAACCACTACTCAAAAAGTTAATTTTAATTTAGAAAGTCACTGTTTTAGATAAGTGATTCTACTTAGGAATTATTTCTCAGATGTCCTAATGTACTGTTTTATGTTGCGTGTGTACCAGCAGTGGTTTTAAAGGGTGATTAGTTAAAAAAACAGGAGTAATCTTTTGTTATAGATACTTTTTTAAAGGTAAAATGAATAAAATGAGCATCATATTGAAAAGGTAAAATGAACAAAAATGTTTTAGTAGCTTTAAACTTCATCATGTTCTGTTTTATGTGTTTGTACCCCCTTTATCTTTGTGTATAATGGATTTGCTTGGATTTTCTTTCTTCTTAATTTTGCAGTGGAAAGAGCAAGAGGTTGGTTGAAAAGATGGGTGAGGCATCATATTGATATCTTAATGAAGCCACTCATCTGAGCTCCTGTGTTCTGACACGGATGGTCCAATGTTATGAATGACATCCACCCCAGTCTGCCAACAGGAGCTCTGTCAGCTCTAATTTAGTACTCTCTCTCTCCCTCTCTCTCTCTCTCTCTCATTCACTCTTTGGCTCTTCTATTTCCTTTATTTCAATCACACACACACACACACACACACGCACACACACACACACACACACCAGTACACTTTTGTTTATTGGCAGGTACATGGCCTGTTTTTGATCCACTATGATTGGTGTTGTTGTCAAAGCAATACTCCTGCTGAGTTTGTCCTCACGTATCAATGCTCTGCACACAAGCAGACGCAAACGCACACACATACAGACACACACACACACACACGCACTCACCCACAAAGTCCTGCTGTTTTCATCTCAGGTGTTTGAGGTAGGTCTGTATTGGCAATTCACACAGCTTTCTTTACTCTAATTTACAGAACACACAACATACTCCTGCAGGCACATCCTTAAGCCTGTTGAGTGTAAATATTTGTGGGTAGTGCCTGGTTTGGCATAGCTACTGACTCTCTGCAGAGCATGGTTGGAGCCATCAGTAATGGACGGAGTGATAAATTCAGGGTAGGAGAGAGTGATCCGTACAAGGGGATTATGGGGGAATGGCAGGACTGACCATACGTGTCTCACACTGAGGTTACGTGGGCTGTGATTCCACAGAGATTCAGTGAACATGTGCAGACACAGACAGTGAAAATCTATTTGCTGCTAAACACTGGTGCACAGGCACAATTGCGAAAATGACCAAATTGCACAGATTGTGCAAATGACCATTCATTAAGCCCTGTCCCTTCGTTACTTTGAAACAGTGAAAGGCACTTAAAATAAACATTAATGAATTTACTTATGTTATTGTTAATCTACTACTTTTAATATAGGGTGATTGATCTCTTATATATAGCTAAAATATTATGCAGATACTTTTTACACTGTTTTGCTTATACATGGAAAATCAGTTTAAGGACAAGCCACTAATGTTAGCCTAATAGTGGACTGGTTCTCACATATTGGGAAAATACTGGATAGTTAAAAAAATCTTTGGCTTTGGAAATAAGTTAATGTTCAAGCAGCTTGTCCCTCTGGGTTTTGAGCTGTGTCATAGTCCTCTCCACTGCTTCCTATGCCTCTCCATCTACACTCACCTGCCACTTTATTAGTTACACCTTGCTAGTACCAGATTTGACCCCCTTTTGCCTTCATAACTGTCTTCGTGGCGTAAATTTATCAAGGTGCTGGAAACATTCCTCAGAGATTTTGGTCCATAGTGACATTACAGGATCATGCAGTTGCTGCAGATTTGTCAGCTGCACATACATGATGCGAATCTCATGTTTAACCACATTCCAAAGGTGCTCTATTGGATTGAGATCTGGTGACTGTGGATGCCATTTGAGTACAGTGAAGTCATTGTCGTATTCAAACCAGTTTGAGACGATTTGAGCTTTGTGACATGGCACGTTATTCTGATGCAAGCAGCTATCAGAAGATGAGCACACTGTGGTCATAAAGGGGTCCACATGGTCAGCAACAATACTCAGGTAGGCTGTGGCATTTAAATGATTCTCAGTTGGTACTAAGGGGCTCAAAATGTGCCAAGAAAATATCCCCAACACCATTACACCAGCAGCAGGACCCGGAATCTTTGTTACAAAGCAGGGTGGATCCATGCTTTCATGTTGTTTACACCAAATTCTGACCTTTCTACCTGAATGTCACAACAAAAATTGAGCAGGTTGCCTTGACCATGTGTGGTTGAATAGGTGTGCCTAATAAAGTGGCTGGTGAGTGTATAGTTTCATTTCAGTACACAGTGTATGTATCAGTTCCCCTGAGCTGCAAAAGTAAATAGAGAGCGGTGAAATGTTAGACCTTTTCCTTAGACTATAGAGATTTTATGATGTTTTATATGTCTTGCACTTACTAGAGGAGTCCTTAACGAAAACCTAGTTAGACATGTACAGAGCAAAGTACCGTACAATAAAGTGACTTTAAAAATTTAACAATATACAGTTTGTTTGATCAATGGGATTTTTTTTTGATATATGAAAACAGTTTTTATAAAAATATAATTTTGTACTTTATAGGACAACAGTAATTTCTAAATTCCCAACGATGGAGAGCAGCAACAGCCTCCTATAGAGTTGGGTTAAGGTTCAGGTTATTTTAAGGTATAAAGTTTTTCCTGGATTAAATCAGACAATACAAAATATTACCATATGAAAACACAGGGAGCCAAGCTGTGAATCTAGTGGGCCTACACTATTTAATTTACACCCTCACACCCTGTTAAAATAAATTGAGGTAACTTTGTATATGTTATTGCTGTTGAGATATAGGTAATAAAACATGAATATGCTAGCTGAAAGTACTATTTCTCCATCAGAACATTTCTGCTGTTGTTGCTCTCCCTTCACTAGTGGATCTTCCTTTCATCTTCATCTTTTTCTTCTGCACAAAGCAGTTTACCAACCACAAACAAAGCACTTCTTCTGAAGATACATTGCATAAACCATATGTGGTATACTCCAGTGATATCTCACAGTATCCATTCCACTTTCTGCAGCTTGGTGCACCTAATACATTCCACACTATATTACAATTGATAAGTGGACGTTGTATTTGTGGTGCATGGTTTTGTTTCATCTATAGTATGTATCTCAGTTGTATGTGTGTGGCCACAATCTGTGGGTTTATGCTTTATTAAAGTTGATCAGGAGTAAAATAAAAAAGATTACACGAACAAATGTGAACAGTTGTCTACGCCAGCTGAGCCCTCTCCCTTTGACATTGTATCAGCAAACACCTCATGTTAGCAGCTTCAAGAGCTCAACATACACGGGCTAATGTGGCCAGTGTTTGGAAATGTGATGGTTTAATCTTCACTTTTATAGAACTCAGAAAGAAACAACTGTTGGCAATACTGTGGAAGGCATGTGTGTCTCTCAGATGAGCCATAATGTTCAAAATGAAAATGAGAATACTTGCAGTAGAAACTGGATCATATTTACTTAAGGTCAGTATTCAAATGCAAATACAGAAGCACCAGCAGTTGAAACACAGTAGATGCTGGATAAATGTGACAATCAAGAGACCAGTATGTTTCAACGAAATTAGGTAAAATAATTTTTTTCTAAACAATTGCCTTTGACCAACAACCAACTTCGGTGTTCTCTGATTCTCACTGTAGTCTGTACTACTGCATCATTTCAGCGTTCAGTTGTTATTTGGCTTGTTTTTTATTACTTTGCAGCATCCATCCATCCATCCATCCATTTTCTGCTGCTTATCTGGGGCCGACCTTGCTTGAATATAGAATATAGCCAGGATATATTTGGCCACAAGACCATTACTACAGCCAACCTTAAACCTCTTCTTTGAGTACCACAAACAATTCTGAATTGAAATCTATGGAAGAAAAATGGTGGTTGAAGTATAACTTCTAAGAAAAAAGGCATTTTAAAAATTTAATTTTGGGGCAAAGTCAGCAAAGTTTTTGGTTTTGTTTTTTTAATCAGATTTGACTGCTGATTCTATACATGTAGTTTTTATGTTCCAGTGACCTTTCAGATAAAAATTCATTTAGATAATGCTTTATAAAACTGGCAGAAGGTGTTACCAACATGGCTGCTGAGTGGCAAGACTTGCTTCTACAAGGATTGAAGAGAATCCTTCATGCTCAGCTTTAAAAGGCATGATGTTCTTAGAAGATACCAATGGGTGGTCTAAAACTGTAAGATCTGATTTTACATAGCTGGTATCATGATATGTCACTCACACGGTGTACGGGATCATTATTTCTGGTGCATGTTGTGTCATCATTAAGCAGTGAAGTGTGGCATGCAGCTGAAAACCTACTATAAAATGCACGACTGTAGATGTGCTCTCAAGAATGAGTTAGTTCAGCTCTTTGAATGGTATTGTAAAAGACCTTATTTTTTTAGCTATTATTTATTATTTGTTACATTGTTATTCTCTACAGTGGAAGTACATAACTTTTCATTGTGGGTTTCTTTAACCTTGAACTGCTTCACAGGACTGCAACAGATTTTCAGCAATAAAAATGGTTTAATGGTTAAAATGAGAATTTTATTTATCAATTTTTAGCTTTCATTTTAGCTCCTGCCACTCCATACTGTGTAATTTAAACTCACAAGCATCTTTGTATATCTGTGAGTGATCTGTGAGTATCAAAAATAGGAGGTAATCAGTGAATTATGAGCTTCATTTTAAGTGAACTGGAGATGGAGCAAATACTCCCAGGGTGCATGTGAAATGTGATAATAACTAAACACCTTACAAACCCCTTTTTCACTGCAGGAATTTTAACTGTAGATAAATACATTAATTATAACTGCACTCCATTTAGTTGTGCCAGCTCCAAGGTCCTGGTATTGTTAATGGTGTGTACTAGGACACCTGAGCTCTTGAAATTAGATCACCTGACATGACTGCTGTGAAGAAAAAAAAGAGCCATCCTGAGCTCTAATCAGCCCAATTAATTGAAAACACCTGTGTGGAGTTTTGGAGTGTTTAATTATTTTTAGATTCAATTCCTTTATATGGTTGAAAGGCAATTTTCACACTCAGAAGAGCCATCTGTTTGGTGCAGACTCTCCTACGGCTTCCCTTGTCCCTGCAAATTGGAGAATATAGCATAATAATCGTCAGTGCAATATTTAACTGCATTTAAAATAAAAGAAAGGTCTTCTTTTGCACTATGTGTTATCCAGCAAAATGAGAAATTATTTTAATTATTTAAATGAGAGGGGCAAACAAAAAGATCAGAGAGCAAATGGAGCATGGCACAGTCATGGTCATTAAATGGGGGCCAGCAGTAATTTTTCTGAGTCATGCTTCCACGTGTTGTTGTGTGATCAAAATTAGGAATGTTACAGGTGGTTTTTGTGACTTTCTGCAGATTTGTATGTGTGATTTGCATCACAAAACAAAACAGCACTGTCCCAGAAAGTTGATTCTGTTCATCTGGACGTAGCGCTTACGTTGGGAGAAACGTTTTGTTACTCATCCAAGTGACTTCTTCAGTCTCAGCTGACTGCGGGTTTTCCCCAACCTTATAAACGGTACAGCTGCATAACGATCGAAACTAGACTAGCAATGGGCCGTGAGCTCAGTTTCATGATCATTAATATGCAAATTGTTATGACCATTGATCAATGGCCATGAGTACCATTCAGAGAGTTGGGGAATGGCTGCAATCACAGCATTGTAAGATGGTGAAAGATGTACTCTAA
>VUQI01025265.1:0-21065 GCA_015106735.1 Paratilapia polleni | reverse complement strand
AAGCGTGATTCGTCACTCCAGAGAACACATCTCCACTGCTCTAGAGTCCAGTGTCGGTGTGCTTTACACCACGGCATCCAATGCTTTGCACTTGGTGATGTAAGGCTTGGATGCAGCTGCTTGGCCATGGAAACCCATTCCATGAAGCTCTCTACGCACTGTTCTTGAGCTAATCTGAAGGCCACATGAAGTTTGGAGGTCTGTAGCTATTGACTCTGCAGAAAGTTGGCGACCTCTGAGCACTATGGGCCTCAGCATCTGCTGACCCCGCTCTGTGATTTTACGTGGCCTACCACTTCGTAGCTGAGTTGCTGTCGTTCCCAATCGCTTCCACTTTGTTATAATACCACTAACAGCTGACTGTGGAATATTTAGTAGCGAGGAAATTTCACGACTGGACTTATTGCACAGGTGGCATCCTATCACTGCACCACGCTGGAATTCACTAAGCTCCTGAGAGCGACCCATTCTTTCACAAAGGTTTGTAGAAGCAGTCTGCATGCCTAGGTGCTTGATTTTATACACCTGAGACCATGGAAGCAAATTGAATTCAGGAACACCTGAATTCAATGATTTGGATGGGTGAGTGAATACTTTTGGCAATATAGTGTAACATAAACAAACTGATGTAACTAACAGGTTTCATACATATAACCTTTCTTAGTTTAATGACACTATCGGGCACTTACAGGATCACCCTTGCCAGCTGCAGTTCCCTGAGGTCCCGGGAGACCTCTGTCTCCCTTCTCTCCAGGTTCACCAGGAGGTCCAATTAGACCGATTAGACCTGGGTGACCCTGGAGCAAGCAGAAGAAAATAAAAAAACAAAAGCTGAGAAACAGGCACTGAAATCACAGCATCAAAGAGGGAAATTTTTTTTTACAATATTTGTACTAATTATTTGACAAAAAAGTAATTTCCATATCTACAAATGTTTAAATCTGTGCATTTATTACCTGCAAGTAAAACAAATATGCTAATTCACCTGCGATTTTATGCACAATGGCTGGCTAGATGACCTCAGCGCTGTCTTATTTCTGCCTATAAATAATTACTGTGTTTATTGCGGTCGTCATATTTAACAATGGTGGTCTGTCTCAGCACCTGCAGCTGGGCAGAGTTATGACCATCTGCTTCTGACTACTGCATGCTGGCATTAAACCAATGACCATTACGAAGATGATATTATTGGACTTATACATATTCATTCACTGCATTAAATCACTCTGTGAAAAACTCCTCGCAGAGCCTTTCTTCTTCTTACTGGGAGAGTGAACAAAGAGACAGACCTAGATGTTTGCTTGCTTTGGAAGCTTCAGATAAGGTGCATAAGCAGATATGAGAAATACACAATAAAGCAATTTGAGATTAGCATCATAATAACATCTTGCCTTTTCTCCCTTGCTTCCAGAGTCACCTTTCATACCAAGAAGTCCAGGGGGTCCCTACGGAGAGACAATCAGGTTGTCAAGCTGAACTGACAGTGGAATGAATTCACATTATTTTACAATGACAGCCAGCACTGATCTCTGCATTTGTGTGTACTATTCTGTATCTACTTTGCAGAGCTACAAAAACAACGATCACATCAAAAACTTTACTGTGCCATAAAACCCTGTTTAAAATGACCAATTTATAAATAAGCTGATGACTAAAAAGCATGCAGGGCCAGCAGTGCTACACCATTAAACATTCAGCACAGCAGACAGATGCGCTGTGACTTCATATTGCAGATTTTAAAGTATTTTATGCGGGCGGTGGAAAGAAATGCCTTACGATAGGTCCAGGAGGGCCGTCTTGACCAGACGCACCAGGGAGTCCTTGTTCACCCTGAAAATAAGAAAAATAATAATGTTTTTTTTTTGCCTAATAATATGATAAAATAATGTAATTATTATGAGATATGTCCGTGATATTTGGTTACAAAGTGGATTATGCGGCAGAAAAGGTGAGAATACTCACAACAGGGCCAGGGATTCCACGCAGACCCTCAGCACCAGGTTTTCCAGGGGGACCTTGGGGTCCCACAGGCCCAGTTTTCCCAACAGGTCCCTCTGCTCCAGCTTCTCCCTGTAAAACAAAGGAACATTTGTCCCTATCACGGTCTTTGTCACTCATTTATAATTAGCGTACCATTTGGGTTTTTTTTGTTGTTGTTGATTTTTGTAGGTCTTCTTCAGGCAAAAAACAAACAAGCAAAAAAAAAAACAAAAAAAACATGTTAAATGTGTTTAAACAGCTATTAATAGCAGGCAAAGTCCTATGACCTGTATCCAACTTGATAATTAAACTAATCCTCTAGCTCAAAGTCATACTTTTGATATTCTGAATGTTTTCTACAGCAAAAGCTCAGAGTGGAGGGATTTGAGGATTTGCAACATTGAAACAGATCAAATGTTAGCAGGTCACATCTGCTGTCTCTGAGCAGGAATGGCAGATTTTTATGTCTTGAAGTTCCAGAGATGTCATATTGACTAGGATGATAGGAGGAGGGGATTAGATTGTTCTGACAACCAATTAGGCCTGGATTTGACACTCAAGGATCACCACGCAGGCTTTGTCTTGTCTCCATCAAATCAACTGTAATCCTTTACCTCAATGTGGATAGAATGTGCACTTTGTATATATGTCCGTCTGTGAGTGTGTGCATGTGTAGAAGAGAAATGAGAGATGGAGAATGACAAAGAACAAAAGAAATGAGAATTTGTCTGAGATTTGTCAAGTTTTCTGTTTGTACATTTCTTTAACCCTTTCATGCATGGTAGTCACTACAGTGGACAGCCATTCAAAAGCCATTTTCTTTTGAATATGCACGTGTTTTGTTACTATAGTGGCAAAAAGTGTAAAAAAATCTTGACTGAAGATGTCATAATTCATGCATGAAAGGGTTAAACCATATGATTTCGACACACAAAAATAAGCTTTTTAACTTTCATTCACTTTGACTGTGCAAACAATTATGGATTTTAACAAAGCAATCAAATTTGTTGATAGCCTCAAAAATAAGTCATTGCTATTAATTTGCCTATTTCTTCAAGTCTGCAGTTCAGCTAAACAGGCTCTTAGGGGAAAGGTGTTGAATGTGTGCTGAAATGCCAGTTTAGAAATATTTTACAAAGAAATATTTTAAAGTTTGGCATTTTTTAAACATGCAGAGAAAGACATTAAGTAGTTATCACAATCTTGTTGGCTAACAGTTGCTTATGGCACATCCAGCAGCTTTGGAGCAACCTCATTATTTGTGTAGAGTCCTTTTTTGACTAGTAATTGTTTTTGCTTTGTTTTTGGTCTCTATCAAAGTGAAATATCTCACTCTTTAGCTGCTAAATGGTCCACTATGTTCACAACAACAAGAAACAGTAACACCCTTCTAAACTTGATTATAAAATCCTAGTTACTCTAACTTACCTTGGATCCCTTTTCTCCTTGTCTGCCTGCCTGACCTGCTTGTCCAACAGGTCCCTGAGAAGAAAAACATTTAAACTGTGTTAGAATTTGTAAACAAACCTATAATTGTAAAACCTGAAAAAAAACCACAGAAAAAGTAATGTCCCTCTGAAAGTAAAATTATCCAACATTTGCGGAACAGGCAGCAGTTTCATATACATACTAATTATTTAGCTGAAACGCGCTCTGACCTTGACAGAGAGAGGGTTATGCAGGACCAGGCAACATCAGTGCAAGCAAATTGTCCTACATTCCAAACATACTGAGATAAAAACGCATCAGCATTTTCACCAAACAGCCTCTGGTCAAAACCTTGTAAGTGGGCTGACATTTGCCATTACAACCCATAATCAAATAGACCAAACAAAAGCCACCAGTACTCAATGTAGGTTACGAGCACTGGTGACTGTGTCTGTGCATTAGTGAATGTGTGTCTGAATGTGTGTGTGTGTGTGTGTGTGTGTGTGTGTGTGTGCACCCGTGCGTGTATGTGTGGTAATGTAGGCAAGCAGCCACATGCATCAATGAGCTCCAAACCTGAGTCAATTTCGAGGAGATATTGGGAAAGAGACTAACTCAGAATTACCTTGGTGAAGGATGAAAAATCATATCGCAAAGTCCATTAATATGGACATGGAACTGGGGTCTAATTTGTTCTCTAGCCTCTGCCACCACCATGCAACACCTTTGAATACAAATTCTGTGGATAAAAAGTGCTTACCAGGCCAGTGTTTTTAAAATGTATGCTCAACCATCCGAGCCTGCATTTCAACCCAAGACGCAGAACTGCATCTAAAACATGCAAACTAGTGTGCCTGATGCCTAACAAACAACATTTCTAGAAGTAACGCACCACCACAGTTAGATATATTTTTTGGATCCTCAATCTCAGATAATGCTGCAGTATCTATCTGGTGATCATCTTCTGTCCAAGAACCCACAAGCTGTACAATATCTCCACGCAACCAGTGTGGTTCTGATAAGACTGAGAAATAAATGTGTTTCAGCCACATCAGACCTTTTTACTCGCAATTCCTGTAGTCAAAATACTGCTTAAGAAAAAGTACAGAAAAATAGTCACCGGAATGCACTTATCCCCCGTGACAATATTAGGTTGCTCATTCTGAAGCATAAGTTCCTGCTCGAGGTCCATTGAGGTGTATCTGCTTAATGTGCAAGCAAATGCTTTGGCAGTGCCACTGCTGGTGCTGGTGTGTAACTATTTCTGATTTGGTGCCTTTTGAGAACCATCCCACATTTTAACAGGTCTGAGAACCAATTATTGTGTAGCATTACTATTAAAAGTTTGGATAAGTTCCATGAAAACAAATGCATGTTGGACAGAATATGAGGGGTGTATTTGCTAATCACTGGTGAATTTTGTGCATTAGTCCTTCCCATAGCCACTGACGTCAGTTGTTGCAGCTTTGAGCCTGGCAATTTTGTGGGGCTACGCTAGTGCCAGCTTTTTGGAACCGACAAGTCCATTTTTTTTTCTTTGGGTTGGAAATGTGTGGAACCAGTGCTTGACTGGGCACATGCACTGGCACCGTATTGGTGGAAAAGGAGTGTTAGGTTGTTTAGTCTAATGGTTCCAAATCTAGAGCCAAGTCTTTAGCCCTTTAAGCTTCAGTCATTAATATAGATGAATCCATATTAGTGGATTGGAGGAAAATCTCTTTTGGTGTCATATCTAACAAGCATCAGACATCTGAACTATGACAAGGGGCTACAACCAAACCCTATTTAAGGGGTCACAAAAAATGGTTTGGAACTGCTGGCTTATTTTTGTATTTCTTTAATGAAAAACCTTAATTTGGATTTTCAAATACAACAAAACAAAAAAACAATGTCCATAAATACACTACTTTAGGAAATGTAATCAGTGCTTGCTCACGATCCCAAGCACAAACTTGGTGTTTATCATCCCTACATTTTGACTTGTACATGCACCATATACGTTGTCTGCATTAATACACAGAGACGGCTACACAGCTCTTTTATCCTGAACCTCTGGAGGAGAAGTTAGACTTTCATGAGCAACAGCTCTGCTGAAGTAAACAAAAATCAATGAACTTTAAATATGCAAGTCTCCTTCTCTCTTGTCATACTGTGGCAGCCTTTAATACAGTACATTAACGACATGCTTTATTGTTAATTGTAAAACATTATTACCGTAATTGAAAGGCATCATAAAAAAGCTATGCTTGTGAAATGAAATAATCTCAGATGAAGTCTGATGTGAATCAAAGGGTGCAGAGTGCCTGAAATTACAGTGACAAGTTCATTTCCTGACATTAGCAGGAGCAGCAGTCCTACTCTTTCACATTGCTGCCAGTCAAACTCACTATATGCCAATATTCTCAGTATGATTGCTCTCTGCAATTGCTAGTTATTCTAGAATTTAACTAATGGAACAAATTTCCTGTCAAACCATGGATCAATTGAAAACCTAAGCATATGATCATAAATATGTATCACCCTGCAGTGGGTAGTAAAGTGCATTGGGCATGTTAAGAGCGCTGTGAATCTAAAAATGTCTCGAATAGAAGTATCATCTCATGCATCATTTTGGAAATGTACTCACCCTTTTGCCAGGAGGTCCTGGTACTCCAGCTTCACCAGATGGACCTGAAGGGCCCTAAAGTAGAATAGACAGAACACTTTACTCCACTTCATAAAAATGGAGGTGATGTTACATAATCAGATATCTCTACATTTGTAGAAAGTGATATCCATTTTTAAAGGATGGATATGAAACAAAAAGTTTTTTGGTCTCTTTTAGACTCACCTCACTGTATTGTTACTATATTTACTTCATTGTAAGCTTTACATTACATTATGGGAGTGCTAGATTTAAACTGTCTTCAAAAGGCAATACTAGAAATTTGATCTCCATTTTCCCTTGCTGCAAATTTTTCTAAATGTAAAATTTTAGAAATCACTAGAATTAAAGTATTATTTATACAGAATGATACTAATGCATTTTATGGCTGTAAACACAGAAGAGTAATTCATGCTCCGTTCCCTCACATTTACAGTTTAGATTATGTTAGACTTACTGGCTGCCCAGGCTCTCCATCATCTCCTTTGTCTCCAGGTAAACCATCAAGACCCTAAACAAAATATACAAATGAGCCAGACAAGACATCATTAACCAATTATCATACCGTGACACAGCTTTACAATATCAAAAAAGAATTCTCACACATAAAAACTAAATCTAAAGTCATAACACTGATTATCTTTACTTTATTTTTGAGTTAAATGATTATCATTAAAATTCACTAACTCACAAACATAATTATTATGATGCATATTCATTAAATGCTATCATATTGTAAACATGAAGGCATTGATTGAGGGATAAATGCAGCACTTACAGCAGTACCAGGCTCACCAGGGGGGCCAGGGTCTCCTGGGAAGCCGACAGGACCCTGCAGACAGATCGAGACATTGAAAAAAACTGAGCTTGACTCACGTTTGACATTGTGTCAACAGCAGCTGTGGCAGAAGATGGCTCAACTGAGAAATATGACACAATGATGCTGTCACTGACAGTTCTAATAGCACATCAGTCATGGCTCTGTGTGTGTTTTAGTGCAGCTGACATACAGGGTTACCCTTGGGACCGTCATCTCCAGGGGGTCCACGTGCTCCGGGGGGTCCGGCAGCTCCTGGGGGGCCAGTTTCTCCTTTCTCACCCGTCTCTCCTTTTGGGCCCTAAGGAAAAATATATCACTGTCTTGTCACTATGAAGACCACATAAGGGCCATCCACACCACTTTGACAATAGGATGCTAAATATGGCACAAGTCAAATGTGTTATTAAAACTGTCACTCCAACTACCATCAAAACTTGCACGAAACTGCCCAGAAGAGGAGAAAACTAATAAAAAAAACAAAAAACCCTGAACTTTGAGCATGTGTTTCAAATGAAAATTTGTATCCACTAGATAATAAAGCAAAATAGTCCAGCATACTCTCTGACTCTAATAATAGTAATCTTTAAGCATTGGCTATGACTCAGAGCAGCAGGTGAAGCATAATTACAAGCCCAATATCATTAGCTGGTCCACTAGAGCTGAGCAATTCTCGAGTGAATGCCAGCATGGCATCTTTAAAATTGACCTCAATGTGACTTGCAACACTGGGGTCTATCTGTCACTGTAAACAGAAGCGTGGCAGCAAACGGATACGCCAATACAATCTGACAGACTCAAGGTGAGGCGTCCCTCGTCTTACAGAAGCAGTGGCTCAGACTTAGTCTGGACTGATGGCAGTGCTCTGACCTAAGATGTTTAGGATCAGGACGCCTACTATGAATACTTTTTTCTTTTCTATATCGTGGGAAGGACAGAAAAGAAACTCTTTCTACGCAAACACAAGATGCTGTATCATAGAACAGATTTTGTGTATATTATGTAAATTAAATCACCATCAAAACATCATCAACAAACTTTCTCCTGTTGTGATGCTAACTCATAGATTTTCTGACTTTTACTCTTATTGCAGCCTGGTACACAAGGTTAGATGAATGACACCATCAATGCAGTCCAAATATGGCTGAGCTAATTATCTGCTTAAAAGCCCTAGGTTGCTAGCATCTACACATTAAACTTGAGTAATCTGAGGGAAAATACTTAGAGGTGCCGCAGAACAGTTGACAGCTGAAGTAATTACACAACTTAATTAGCTGCACTAAACAATATTTATAGATTGTTTAAACATTCCAATTACACAAGAGGGCACGCTGCTGGATTGTGTGTCAATCTTCTTAACAATATTGTAAAGCTCTGTTTAGACATGTATAAGTAGTCAGTTCTCCTGGTTTTGATAATAAAAACGCTGTGTAAAATGAGACAAGAAAGAGTACTTACTCCGATACCAGGCTCTCCAGGTGGTCCTGGGTTGCCAGCCTCACCAGTTTCTCCCTGTGATGTCACAGTGATATGTGAATTAATTTGTGAATTTTCTTTTACTATCCCACTGACATTAAACAATACAATAATTGGCTAATTACTGTATCAACTGACAACTCAGTGTTTTTGGTTTGTGGTTTTATAGCAGTGTCCTTGAGAAGTGGAAGGAGAAACAATAAAATTAATGAACTTATTTTGAGGCAAAACATACCAAAGAAAAAGAGAGAATTGAATTTCAGGGAGCTGAAAAAACATAGATATGAGCAGTATTTGGTTCTTACCTTCTCACCAACACCTCCCATTGTACCAATACCCCCAGGAGGACCTTGTGCACCCTGCAGATGAATCACACGGACACCAGTGAGTACAAGAGTCTTGTAAAATATTTTTTTTAACAAATTGGAATTTGAAAAACATTAACTATAACTAAAGCTTTACAGATAAAAAAGAAAGAAAATACCAACTTACACTGGCTCCACTGGGACCCTGAGGACCTCTGGGGCCAGGAGGACCAGGTGGACCCTGTCACAAAGAGAGGATGGAAGAGAGGATGAACTGAGGTGCTTCACCAAGGACCGGTGTATGATAAATAAGGGTTATTTTGAACTGTGAATTACGCAAAAGCTACTCTAGGAGAGTCCAAGAATAAAAATATGGAGCTTAAAATGAGGATAAAAGTTCCCCTTTAATAATCACTAGTTCCCTCTAATACATTACTTTCTTTTTTTAAAGTATGTCACTTTAATAACAGCAAAGTTATAGTAGCCATCTTAGTTGTAGATGTAGTAGTAACAACATCAACAGACATGTCAGACCTACTGTTGTAATTTATCACATCTTTCATCGTGTCTTTCATTTGAAATGATGCCATATCAAAACACAGAAGCCATACAAGGAGGAGCGGTAATGACTGCTCCTGCTGAACACTGTCAGACACAGACAGCTGCTCTGCGCCTGTGTTTATTGTGCGTAAGTGCTAGTGTGAACATATGTCATTAAAACAACCCTTCATGCAATATCTTGTTTGTTCTATTAAGAGAGTGAACAGATAATAACGACACAAAACACCGAGCGTACAAAAATTGAACCATTTGGAATGTTTGCCTCTTCTTCATCTGCCATACAGCTGGCGGAGTTGCCAAACTCAGCTACCAGCCAAAACTTCTGAACAATCAGCACAATTTCCCATTTCACTGGCTTGTACGTGAAAACAATGCGAAACGGAGTAAAGTCACACAAAGAGCTGCACTCACCATTGATCCGACATCTCCATTCTCTCCCTTCTCACCGGGAGGGCCGGGCAAACCCTGTAAAAAAGACAAATATTCTTCAGAACACAGAGAAAAAGGTCATGTGAGGCAGCACCTGAGACAAAACTGCACATTAGAAAATCCACCAACACAAACACATATACATTTTTGCTGCTCATTAACAGGTACTTTCAGATGATGGGTATTGAATAGTGGGGGCTTTAGGATGCAATGTGATGGAGAATGCATTAATACAAGCAAAACCCCAGCGAGTAAACACACAATTAGTCAAAAAGGACACCTATTGTAATTAAAGGGTATTGGAGGCTTGGGTATAATCAGCTTGGGTAAATTGCAGGGTGGAAACTCCATCCATCTATGTCCACAGGAAAGTGGAAACAAAGGGGACGGTGCAGGCGGTGCATATTATCCAGTTCAATCATGCTTGACTAAAACAGTCTGAATGCACCTTGGGAAGGTGTATCTATAACAGAAATGAAGAAGCTCTCACTTGCTATTGTAGCTTATTGTTTATTGGCATAATTACAGTTATTATGTGTTGTGTTATTTTAACTCCAGTGATGGAGCATGCATAATCAAAAGGTGGGTGGAATGCAGCGGTAATGATAAGTTACTCTAAAATGAAAATGACATGCATATCGATCACTGCAAAAACATATGTGTAGTTTCAGTCCATTTTGTTGATTTACTATACCTTTGTGATGACAGGAAAGGCTTATTTATAACAGACTGTGACTGCACTTTAGACATGGTAATAAAGCATAAGGGTTGTACAAATGGGAAAATAAATCAAGCATCAAATAATTTAATGTCTAATGCTTGGAAATGACAGACTCTAGATCAATATTGGACTTTTAGGCTTGTTTGCAAACTATATCTACTCATGGATGTAAAAATAGGTGCATGAATTGAATTAACGTGCATCATTTAAACACATGAAATCAATAAATATTTACTTATGACTGGCATTTCCTCTAGCCTTGAACTATAAGGACACGCTGGTGTAATCAAATCTGATATTTACTCTCCTCTATATTCCCATCTTAACCTCTTAATCTGAAGAATTCTTCCACTCAACGAGGACACCAATATTCCACAGCAAACACGGCCCCAAATGATGGAGGGCTTTCAGACTGGAGCCCATTCATTCCCCATAGTCAAAAATCATTAATGCTACAGATAATTGCATTGAAGAGCTGAGCTCGCAGCAGCTGCTGCCATCTATTGAAGGGCAGCTTAGCCAAACATAATTAAAAGAGTGGAGATGGAGTGCATTATGCCCAATTAAAAGCCAATTGCACTTAATAACAACGTTATCTGGCCCTATTGACCAGTAGGGCTTTGCTCTAATTTCATCCTCAGTGAGTCCTTGGATAATTGACTTTGAGATATTCTGAAGTGTGCCGTTTCTTTATTCATTGCCACCAAAGCAAGTTTCCTAAACTTCAGCTCACTGGGTTAAATGAGCGAAGGCTTGACCCTTTTGCTCTTCTTTGACTGTTGAGTTTTGAGTAAAGGGAGCTGAATAAAGCACTGCCAAGTAGAGTAGTGCAGCAGTAACATAAAGCTTACTCTTGATCTTACAAACACTCAGTTATGTATGGGACAAACTTCTTCACTTATATGGTAAAAGCAAACCAAGAATACATATAATTTATATATAAATTTATATATAAATAAACAATGATATGGTGATATAATTATATGTGATATATATATATAATTATATGTGATATTATTTGTGATCTTGCATCATAGCCACATAGAGAATTGGCCTCATCTACAGGGACAATACTAGGTAGAGCAGGACATCAGTCAAATTGCTCAGCTAAGGAGACTGTTTTCAGAAAACTTTCCATCAAAGAAGCAAATAAATGGAACCCAATTCCCACCAATATAGACAAATGCACAAGTCTCAGTATTTCTGAAACAACACTTAATGCTTGGCTAAAGACAAACCAATCATGTGATCATTGATCCAATAAGATTATTTCATGTATATATGTATGAGGTTTTATAGGAGATATACTGATGTTGCTAATTGCTGTTTTGACAGTAGTGCTTGTAATTGTGTGTATTGTTTGTGAGAGTTGCTGAAGGTAATTTAATCAATAAAAAGTGCAGGTTCTGTGATGTATGCCTGATCATTAGTGCAAAAAAGCTTGTAACTAATTTGCTTGGCTTTTGCTCTTTTTTAACGCTCAGTTGAAAGGTTGCTTATGTTTGCATAATTATTCTATTTTCACTGCAATGTTTAGTTATAACTAGCTTGATGCTTTCCTTACAGTTTGCTACTCAGGCAGAAAATAAGGCAACCCTAACCTTAACATTTGGACTCTACTGTACTGTTTTTAAATCTGCCTGCCCAGGAAATCTGGCCAATGGTTTCACTGAGCACAAGCCCTATTGAAAACCCAACTAAACTAAACTAAACTAAACTAAATGCAATGTCCAAAAATATTTAGCTAACATTAGTCACTTCAGGTCATATAATACCCAGTAAGGTGGGTGCATATTGTTGGTTACTGGTTTAAAATCTAAAAAAAGAAATAGCCAAAAAATGTGGGTCATTTATTGATAGAAACCCTAAAATATCACTCTCATATACATTTTTTAGTATGGAAAGCCACTGTTTCTGTTTACAGTGAGTTTGAGCTAGACAGGATATTTGTAAGGTCATTGGTTTGAAATCTAAAATAGCAAGCTTGCCTATCCTATTATCCATATCACTGTTTGTACAACATCCTGACTTTTTAGTTGGAAAGGAGTTGCTGCCTCTTTTTCTCCAAATCTTCTAGGGACTGAATACTTTATGTACACTGTAATATGCCCATTAAGAGACACATTTGCAAAAGATAAATGGATTTATACCATACACTGATTAAAATACTTGGTCAAATATAGGCTACCACAGCAGCTGGTCTCTTACTACGACCTGAGAGCACTAGAGGGGAGCGGTTTACTGCATGATAATGATGTAGTGTGAGTGGAAAAACCAATGGCAGTCTCCCCTCTACCATTAATGCCGCGGCAAAATGCCAAATGCAAAATGTTCGCAATGGTGATGGATTTCTTAGTACAGTCTATGCTAAGAAAAGTCCTTGAAGGGAAAAAAAAGCATTATTTGCCCAGGAGCAATACAAAGTGCTATTAGGAGTCAAGGCTGCATTAATAAATTATGCTTTGTTTTGATGTAATGTAAATGATGTAAGGAGAGATGAAATGTTGTTGGTTGTAGGGGTGTGGAAGAAGTCATTCTACTCTGGATGGCTTTGACAAAGGGAAAGTAATGAGCATACCTACGAGGCAATGTTCAACGTGACCTGGTCATCATGTGTTAAGAGAACGAGAGATAGAGAGTCAAAAGGTGCATATAAAAGTTACAGATCTGAAGGGGAATTACCTGCAGTCCGATGGGTCCTGGTAGACCTGGGAATCCTCTGGGTCCTTCATCTCCTTTCTGGCCAAACATACCCTGCTGTCCTCTCGGTCCAGGCTCACCATCACTGCCCTGTAGGAGGTTCAAGTTCAAAAAATGCAAACACCTTTATTCTGATTCCCATTAGCTAGAGCTTGAGCAAGTGCAATTCCATAAACACTATCTGGGTTTTTTCCTCTTATGGGATTTTTTTTTCTCTTTCTTCTTAATCCTTTTCAAGGTTATAGAGGGTGTGTGTGTGCGTGTGTCGATGCACACATTCAAACACAGATTAGGATGGACAGTTACAGTACTTGAATGGTTTTTACTGCAATGCCATCCATCCATCAATGGTGTGAACCCACACATTTTTTCTCAGGGTTGTTGGGGAGGCTAGAGTGTTTCCAAGAATGCACCTGTGACAGGTCAGTCTCACTTATAAGCAGACATTTGCACTCACAGTCAACCTGCATTTGGAAGCCTGTTTGATTATTCAGAGGACAAGAATGGACAAGAGAGAAAACAGTTCTAACCACTGATGCATTGTGCTGCTGGTCTACCAGGGGAAACAGCAGCCATCCTACCAAAGCTTCTCATCAGGGAATGCAGGATGGAGTACAGTATAGCCACAGGGTTATGGTAAACAGTGTATGTGAAAGATGCTGACTTCATCTGTGAAGTCAGAGGTGCAGGGCTACAGAGGATGGAAAGAGAAGACTATGGGGAAAGAGTGAAGTGCTGACAGACTGGGAGTTTTCAGTTCAAACGCATGTCAGCACTTGAAAGTGCTCGAGGAGCTGTTACTGAGCCCTGGGACATGTAGGGAGCTTCAGGCGATGGTACTGAATGCAGAACAGTTTAGAAGGAAATGTTAGGTGATTACAGGTAGTGTAGAACTTTGAGAAAAGCAACAGAGAAGGTGGACTAAAGTTTAAAGAGACTTGAAGAAAAAAGTCACAAATCCAACTGACTGAACAACTCCTCAGGGAGACTGCAAAAAGAGTTGTGTCTGTATATCGAGTGCTTGACCTTAACTGCTGCAAAATTTGTTATTCATTGTAACACTGCATGCACAGCCTGCAACCTCTGTATATCTGTTGACACCATCCTTGCCCCTAAAACAGAGCAATAGAGGCCTTCGCTTTAAGAAACTGGATGGAATTGCCACAACAGGTAGGAAAAGCTATGACAGCTCACCAGTATCTTTAATTGTGAAGCTTGTTTCTTGTATTAAGTGACAACAGTCCAACACTGGTGAATTTCATATATTCAATTCATCATGAACAATGAAATAAATAATATTTTTTCTATTATAATCATATACATAAGTATAAAAGTTTACTATACACTAAATTACTTGTGTTTTGTCTAAAGCATCTCATCACTGTGCACTCTCTTCTTCCAGTCAAACAGGCAATCTGGTTTCAAACCAGGATTTCAAAATATTATGTACATATACCTGATCCAGTGGTTGGCAGATCTAACTTCTGCAGGAGTGCATTAAGTCCAGGACTGTCAATAATTTACCTTGGAATTAACTGTATCTAGTCTTAATTTGTATATACATACACTTGTGCATGCTGTGTAACTCACAAAGAGAACAGCTAAAGGCTAAGGGTGTACAGTAACCCTCTGCAGAACTTACAAACTGTGTTCTGAAAAACTGTCCTTCTGCTTTCTGAATTAAAGATCTCGGACAGGAACAACTTGAAATGTTCAGTTCACACTGAAGTCCTAATTAGAAAAATGCTTTGGTAGGGCTTTAACCAGCATAAGTCAGTGCATAATTACATGCACTAAAACTGCTAGCAGAGAGCATTTATGTTTTTAAGACTCCATACTAATTTTTGCGTAGATTTATTTAAATTTAAAATGCGTAGCTGGTGAAATAGAATGGAGATATGATTCAGCACAGTGTCTTTGTTATCCTTAGATCTGCAGGCACCACACACATGCTCAGGGAGATGTAATTTCTGAGTTACCTGAAATGCATCTCACTGAATTTATGTTTATATTGTTCATGAAATAAAGTGTTATGTTAGCAACAAGCTTTTTCATATCAGAAAAATATGTCTCCTGAAAAGTGACATTTCAAAGATTGATCTTGTACAACTTTTTTGTCTTTTTATAAGACACTGCTAAATAAAAGCACGTTTGTAGGACAGGATGTTCACCACATCCTGATGAAGATCAATACTGCCTTGCTGTAGACTGTATCATTACAAATGCTTGACCTCAGTTGCATCTTGAAGACAACAGCACTGGTGACTGAGCTGCTGTAAATCTTGTTAAGCCTTAGCTGAGAAGGAAATTGGATCGTTCATTTTCCCTACACACACCAACATTTTTCCTGGATTGAGAAGTGGGGCAGATAGTGCAGTCACAAGTGATAACAGCATTAAGATATGCAATAATAAAAAGAGAGTAGATGATGCTGAAAGTACACAGCACAAGTCAGGACTCAGTTATGAAGATATGAATACACATGAGCAGACTGACTCACCACGACAAACAACTGTTAAATAATTTGTTATTCAGCTTGGGAGCACTACCTGCTCACGGCAATCCGTCTCACCAGGTCTATTCTAGCCCCCACAGAGCCCTGCAGATGCTGAATTTTTGCTAGAATGGTTGTTAAGGCCTGATAATTTACAGCAATGAGCTGTTAGTTGCCCTTGGGCCATCAGCTATTGTAGAAACAGGACTTTCCCTGTTGTGTTAATGAGATGGATGCGTAGAAGATCTTCTGCACCATACAAGGCAGTATTTTCAGCTAGTCCTGGTGCCATAGCGCTTAATATAAGGACATGATTGGCGCACTGACTGGCACACCATTGTCACTCGTAAGCTTGTTTTGTAAATGCAAGGTCACAGGTGTAATCCTTTGTATGAATTTCAAGCATAACAAATTCCAAATTTGTAATTGCATTTTAATTGATGTGGCATAGAAAGCTGTCTAGTAAAGGACATGTTGTTAACAAAAGTATTTTTTGGTACCCTGATATTAATATGATACCACAAGTAAAAGTTAATTAAAAGCAAATTTGTGTAGCATTACAATGATAAAAGGATAGGGATGGCGTGGGGTGGGGGTGGTGGGTGGTGGTTTAAAATGAACAGGGACTGCAGCCAAAGGTTTTTGGACTGCAGAGGCTAGAGTAAAAAAGCAATACTGCTTGCATAATATGGCCCTGACCTGCCTGGAACAGTTGTTAATTTCTGTCCATCTGGGGAATAAAATATTGTTTATTTAAATCAAGGGTCTCCAACCAAGCACAATTACGACCCAAGTGTCCAGCTTTACAATCTATCTAAACACTCAAATAACCAATTTAACAGATTATCAAACCATCAGCTGGAAATGGTTAAGTAAAGACCTGGACAGAGTAAATTTTGCTCTTATTGGAGCATGGCTGAAAACAAAATAATAATGTGTTGTCCTGCAAACTCAGACATGATTCTGTCATGTCATTATAGGACTGCAGGTCTGGAGATAACAGCCTTCAGCCTTTTGGTCTTATTCCACCTTCACTGTCATCATGAGGCCTTTTATTTTTTGGAATAAACATTTTTAAAATCTGATTTCCCATTTCATTGTTCCTACCCAGAAGCCAGTATGGTAATGAGGGGCTGACATTAAGAAGACAGCACTTACATTTGTAGGCATCAGAAATGATGGAAAGAAAGCTTTTTTTAAAATTTTTTTTATTTTTAAATTCAAGAAAGGTCAAATAAAGGGTTGGAAAGCTTTGTGAAAGCAGAAAACAATTTTTGGAGTGGATGTTGGTGTGCACTGGGTATTTGGGTAACTCTTTTAATTAAGGGTTTTACATTAAGTATTACATTCTTACAAATAGAAAGTTAAAATCAATTATGGGAGTATGATAATACCTCATGGTATTAGATGGCCAGAGGATGAGATACTCACAGCTGGACCAGGAGCTCCAACCACACCCTGGAGACCAGTTGGGCCTGGTGGACCCTACAAACAGAACGTACAATGTTATGCTAGCTGACTATTAATATGAACATGAAAGACCTGCTGTCTGTATTGAGCAATGAAAGATAAGGCAGTTGCATGCTAAACCCGATCATCATCATGCAAAATGTCTAGGAAGAATGTCATTTCTACTGGCAAGAAAAATCTAATTCGATCTTGAATTTATTTGGAGTGATGCGTGTGAGGACAAACAAAAGTCAGTTGAAAAATACAAATGTTTAAGATGAGGACAGAGCACACTGTTATTTTTATTAGAAACTAAAAAAACATTTTGTAAACATAGCAGCACTTCAGTTAATATTTTATATGCTGCAGACTTTTAAGGGCAAGATAAGAGACATTTTTGAGTAACTTGTCCCTTTTTGTTCTACTCAATTCAGCCGCGAAATCAGCATCTGAGATTAGTGTTCTTTGGCCAGTTAACATTGATCATAATAAAACTCATTGCTTTATATGAATCTGTAATATAAAACTTAATAGAAAGAGAAAAAAAGACTCACAAGTTCACCCTTGTCTCCTTTGCTTCCCTTCTGTCCAGGTCCACCAACTTCTCCCTGTAGTGCAACACACACATATACACAAAGCAGAGCTCACATCTCTCTTCCCCATGTTTAGTCCAATATCTTAAAGTGTCACCTTTACCATGATTAGGCAGTAAATATTTCTCAAGAGATTCTAATTTGATTGGCCCACAAAGACCTTGGGTGAGTGTTTGCAATTAATTGATTGGCTCCCTGTCTAACCCCATTGGCTCTATGACTGACAAAATGTTACGACAGAAGACGTGACTGGGATTGGAGAGGTGTCATGGTTACAAATGTAGAAATGCAGATTTCTGGTTCAGTGTATCAAGTGTGGATGTGGGATTTGCTGGCCTGAGGGTAAACGGGGTGTGTAAACAAGTGGCTATTTCAGTACATGGATTTGTTTATCTATTTGCATTTAGGAATATTTTAAAGCAGTCGCAGTATGCTCATTTTGTTTATTTAATGTAAAATTCTATTCTATCAGGGACAATATTTTCTGCTATAACACGCTTGTGGTTAAACATTGTAAAAAAAATATTTGTTTTTATGCCATATATGGTGTTTTACAGGACTCTATGTACTCCTGTGAAAAACTAAATACACTCCATGATTCAGTATCCTGTAGAATCACCTTTAGCAGCAATAACTTGAAGTAATCTGTTTCTGGATGACTTTATCAGTCTCTCACATTTTTGTGGAGGAATTTTGGCCCACTCTTCTTTACACGGTTGCTTCAGTTCATTGAGGTTTGTGGGTATTCATTTATGCATAGCTTTCTTATGGTCATGCTACATTTCAGGCTGAGGTCTGGACTTTGACTGGGTCATTGCAATACTTGTGTTGTAGATTTGCTGGTGTACTTGGGATTGTCGTCCTGTTGCACGACCCAGTTTGGGCCAAGTTTTATCTGTTGGACAGATGGCCACACATTTGACTCCAGAATACTTTGCTATATTGATGAGTTTATGGTTGACTTTGACAGCTTTCTTTGACATTATCACATCATACGTTTTGCATTACTCTGTGGTTGAAGACCTCAGTTGTCACCTTTAACCAAAAACTTAAAAGCATTTGTTTTTAACAAATACATGATTATGACTCCCTGAGGTAAATAAAAAAATCTGGTAATTACAGGTTTTAAGTAAAGCTATTACAACTTTACTCCACCTTGTCACCGTCTTCTCCAGGGGGACCCTGTGGACCAGCTGGACCAGGAAGACCAACAGGTCCTTGAATGCCGTCACGACCAGCAGGACCCATGGGACCTTTCTCTCCCTACAAATAACACATTATTTGCAAAAATATAGCAAAATCTTGAACTTAAACATGTATGTCACCAAGTGAAAGTGAGAAAGAAAAACTCACAGGAGCTCCTTTTTCTCCAGCAGGGCCGGGTGGTCCTTGAGGACCATTACGACCTGTCAGACCAATGGGACCTCCAGGGCCAGCAGCACCTCTCTCTCCAGGAGAACCCTGTAACCAAAGACTCATCAGTCCCTGCTGTGTTAGGTGAAGCTAACTCAAAAAGACAATTTACTGCAGTAAAGCTAAGAAACAGCTAAAAGACAAAGCAAGTATGCTTTGTACAAACTGAAGCTTGAAAAGTGTGAATTGATTAAAAAGTCTGCCTTGAAGGAAAACTCTGGTATTTTAGAAGCTGAGCCATATTTTCCCTTCTAAAGTATCAATAGGGACAAAAATACTTGAAATCTGTCTCTTATTGAGCAAAAAACGCCAGGTTCAGGTTGTTGTCTGAAAACATGATGTAAAGGACCCCTCCAGAGTTAGACATCATAAATCTTGCAAGAGGCTAGTTGTTGCACGAAGGCAATGGTGTAAACTCATGTGGCAGTTTGAGGGAGTTGTCTAAAAAAGAGAGGAGTTATGTTAGTTGGAGAGTTGGAGAGCAGACCACATTGTTATGTGAAACATGAAAAACAAATATATACTGCCAATGTTATATAAATAGTGGTTCACGGTTGCGCATGGTTGGCAACATACTGATGCCCTAAGTATTTGAAAGCTTTCACAGACTACCTTTGGGGGACGGGAACACACTGACACTGTGCCTACTTGTGGATGGACAAATGAATGGAAACATTCCTATCTGACAACACTGTGACTAGCAGACCATCATATATATTAAATGACCATTCTGACTGAAATGATTACTGGCTGTCAAACAGGAGAAGAAATCCTACACCAAAGAACATGTGGTTCTAAGAGTGAAGAGATAGAGTGAACAGAATAAAGATAATATTATTAGTTAAAGCTATTTTGTTGACCTGGCATCAGTACATGCGACAGGCATGACATGCCTGAAGGGATAATGGCAAAAACAATCTCAGACACTTAGAATAACAATCTCAGCCTGTCGCACTCCTCTGTCGGATTACTTTGCAGCCATTTCACAGTTGCCGGTTATAGCATTTTGTCTCAACATTGGACCTATCTCAAACATTTTTTATCCCTATTAAGAATTCAGGCCCAAAAAAATAACAAAATAGGGTGAGGACATTTAAACACCATCATTTTACTTTAGTTAAAGAAATTTTGAAGGTATCCATCTCCAGAGATTATTGTCCCAATAATGTGAAGCGTCCCAAATACATTTGAATGAAAAAGCTTACTTATTTTGTGTGTCCACACAGCAATGAATTTTTCCCTCGACACAATGGTACCATTGGCTGTCTGGTGCAAGTTTAGTTTTTATTTGATTGATAGGAACACTAACCACAGTAATTATGTAAGCTGTGACATGCCAGAAATATAACCATTAACTGATAACCATAATAAAATTATACTGGCCCTGCTGACTGCCTCAAAACTTACCTATGAAAAGAGTTGTTCTGATGAACAGACTCTTATCTGTTTAATAGGCCTGAGCTGCTTTCTCCTGCCAAGGCCTTTTGGAAGGTCTCACCATTTTTCCCACATCAGCATGCCTTATTACCCTGTTCTTCACTATTCCCAGGTGGGTGCTCATCACTGGGTAGGTACCCCAAATCACATAACCTGCGACTACTTTTTTGATCACCAAGTCATTATGGCATCCTCCTACCCAGGGAAGGTCTTAGACCGCTTTTAAATAAAAATGAAATGTGCATGTGTACAGGCCAAAGCTTCAGCCTCATTCACACAAAAACACACACACTGATTCAGCTGCTGATGTGAGATGCCACCTGGCACTCATATGCCTAGCCCATTTCATGACAGACATTGCTGGTGAAGCACACAAAGCTCCAAACTGTCATCCACAGCCTGCCAACTTGGCCACCAGGACACACACGCGCACACAAACACACACGTTTCTTTGACTCAAATAACTTCACACTCTTTCAGTTTGTTTCCCGCCCTCTCACTTCACCCATGTTTTTCTCGTAAAGTTTGTGACTAGTCGCATTCATCCTTTCTGCTTTTTTCGGTGCTATTCTTTCCTGATCAGTCTCTTTCAAACACACAGAACCCTCTAAAAAGACT
>VUQI01025264.1:0-26284 GCA_015106735.1 Paratilapia polleni | reverse complement strand
GTAGCATATAAAAAAAAAAAAAAAAAAAAAGCCCAAATCCAATTAACAGGTTGTTACTGAAGTGACCTTTCACTTCATTATCACTTTCGGCCATCCCCTAGCTTCCTGGTTTAGTGGCTGTAATGGAAGACATTTAAAGAGTCGCCAAACTGAAATTGGTTATGGCTGAGCTGAGGTGTGTGTTCAAAGATAAGGGTTTCCATAACTAAGAGAAATATATGGGGTTTTCCTGCAGGAAAATTAATGACATTAGTGTCGGAGCAGTTCGAACTCCCCCTTTCCTCCCTCTCTGGATACACAGGTGCAGTTTGGTTTTATACTATCACGTTTATGAGGGATTGTAATGGGTGGGTGCAGCTCAAAACAAACGGGAGGCCAATTAAATGTAAGGGCTTCCCGGGCAAGGCGCCAATAAGGGGGCCAACAACTCGTTTTATATACAGCTCTCAGAGGGGAAACGCTGGATGTGATTTCCTAAATGCAAAAAATGGCTTTTAACAGATTTTCACATATTTTGAGTTGTTGTGGGTAATACAGATTGAGACGATATAAATTAAAATATAATGATTACTTGCAAACTTAGAAATCACTTATGGCTATGGTTGTGATTTGGTTGTTCGTACCAAATCACAGTACTTTACTGCACGTCACAATGACAAATAATATGAAAATCCAAATACACTGTAAAGGAACCCCATTCATGCCACCTAAGGACCCTCTGCCAGTTGAGCAAAAGTGACCACAAATCCTATATCTATATTAATATATTGCAAATAATGAATGAAATGCCATTGTGACAAACTCACAAAGAATTATTATGATCTCTGCAGTACAGTGTTTGGTTAAGCCCCAGAAGCAGCAGCCTGGTGCAAGAATTCTTTTATAAACTGCCCGTACACAACCTGCCCAGACACATTAGCTAGTGCTGACTGGCTTACCTAATGCTAGCAAAGGCCTTCAGATTTCCAGCAGCTTCAAATTTCAAATACCTTTCTCAAGGATTTAGCAGAGACCACAACAAAGCTACAAGGAGAGCCAGTGTCAGACTTACATTTATTAAGTGGTCAGAAATACAACTCAAATGAACCAATGCTGCTAATGTGGACTAGATATACAAATATCCAACTGTGCGCTAACATTCAACAGCTAGCTACATGGTGGCATAGTTTTCACATTCAGTTTTTGTCAGTTCCTGCTTTATTTTTTAACTACTCACCTTGATTTATTCCTATTCCTTCCACTCTTTGTTCTTTTTCCTGCCACACCTGTATCTAATCAGCTATTTACTCACCTGACTATATACACCCTGCTGCCCAGTTGCAGGATTGCCTTGCAGTCCTAGCCAGCCCTTCAGTTTGTATTCCTTGTGTTTTGACTTTTCTTTTGCCTGACTTTGACTTTTCTATTTCTTGCCTTGCCCTTCCCCTTGTGGTATTTTTTGCTAGGCTTATAGAATATTTATGAAAGTAAGGGGGAATATAACCTCTAGTTTGATAAAGCTTTGGAGGTGCCCTGTGACTGAGTCCTCCCCCTGTCGCCTTTTGAAAGGGGCTGTTCAAAAGCTAACCTTGACTGCAAAAAGCCATAACATCTGTAACAAAACATACAAACATAACAAAAACAAGACTGAAACAAACGGCAGCCAGGTTCCCAATGACTTTTTGCACAAAATGCTTAATAAAACTGAAAATGTGACTATCAAAGCCAATAAAAATGTTACAACAACAAACAAAAGTGCAAAATGGCTTAATAACTCACTCGATATATTGTTCAATTCCCTGTACATCTTTGCTTGGGTTGAGTCAAGATGCCCCATATGGCTTTGGCATAACACAGGTAGTCTCATAACTCCAGGGCAATTTAACACAGCACTGTAGATAAACAGAGAACAGTATACTGCCTGGAAAACGACAGGCACTGGCATCTTCATGGCTTTCCATTAACACTCATCTGGGTGGAAAAGCTGCTGAGGACAGATTTCATCCTCCAACAGTCTCCAGGTTAACGTCGATATTAGATTTCATGGATGAAGCAGATGCCATGCAAACCTGAATGTGTGTCCCAGTGTGTGTGCACTCATGTCATTTGGTATTCAGAACACAGTACACCCACCACAGGCTTGTCACCGAGATCTCTCTGGAATAGGGGACTGAAACTAGAGCAACTTGAGAAATGACATCAAAATTCTTTGAAATTCAACTTTTATCCATCCAGCCTTGACATGAAATTACATCTGCGATTTTATTCACAGCATGGCTTTCCTCCTTTAAAGGAGACATGCATCTATGTTTTTTTAAACACCAAGTTTTAACAATACACAATGAGTATCCTCCGTATTTTAGAAGGTCCTCCTTCTTCATTAGCCTCATAATGACAGACCAAATTGCTGTCATGGGAATTACTGCTGTAGAGTGTGGGGAACCAGAGAGAGCCATCACCCCCTGGAGTTCTCCATCCTTTTTGAATGAGAACATGGCTGGGACCTGACTAACCTCTAGTGTTAATTAACCACCATTAACATGCTTCACCAAGGCCACAGCTGTTTTCTAGGCAAGCATGAACATCCAGAAGGTCTCTCTGGGGGGACTAAAGCTGAGAGTGACAGCTTGTCTGAACATCCTGGCTGGGTGAGTGGATGTCCTCTGTGCCATATAGGGAGTTCAGTTTAATATTTTTGAACAATTTTTTACATTTTAATTCATGTTTTAATTTATGTATCGAGAGAACAATTTTATTTCATAGCTTAACTTTCTAGAGTGACACATTTTACACAGCGTTATATCCTGATGTTCCCAGACTTGCGCAGGGTTCGCAGCCACTTTGCTACCGTAATGAAGACAGGTCGCAAACGGGCAAAATGGAACGTTAACCAAGCACATTAATAACCACATCATGGCTCACATAATGAAGGCCAGGCACCCTGATAATGCGCAGACATGAGCAGTGAGCTAGGGAGAGAAAGATTGACAGTTGTGCTCAAACCTACCCATCACTCCCGCTCGCCCTGCCTCCCAATTGTGCCATTACATTTCATTTTCTCCCTATCCATCTTGGTGACACTTGTGAGCATACACTCAGGTCGAGATCAGGGGCGTGTGATGAAATTAGCCTCTTGAGGACAATGGATTACTTCTCCTACTGCCACCAGTGTGGGGCCAACTGTTGGTAGCTGGTTACTGAATTACATTAAGGTCATTCCTATTAAGTAAATCAAAAATGTCCTTTTTTGTAATGGTAAACCCTAATCTGTACAGTTAATTGTTAGATCACCAGCTAATTTCTATAAAATTTCAGATGTTTTTGGTTCCCAGATCTTTGTTATTTTTAACATCTGAAAATGTTTGCGTGCACGTTTCACGCACAGATTTGTGCATTTCTGCAGGCCGAAGGGCAGAATAATTTCAAATACTTCCTGTTTTCAAGGCAGAAAGGTGAAGAAAACCCCAACAAGAATGAGAAGATTACTGTGTAAATACTGAGGCTCTTGTCGGCTGCAGTGAAATTCGAGCCCTTTCACTGTGATGCAACAGCAAAGCCTTTGTGCCAGCACAAATTTCAAACCAATTAACAGAAAGCAAAGCACACAAAGCCTATTCCAGAATCAAGCCTTTTTACTGACATTGTTCATCCTAAGCTTTTTCACATCTGCGGTGGCAACAGATGTGTTTTCCACAGCATCAGCAGGTACATCATCTGAAAAGTAGACAGCTTGTTAAGCCAAGTGTTAATGACGTGAGAAGTTGATCTTGTGAGTCCTGCTAAATATAGGCTTTGCTTTCTTAACACCTCAACTCCTTTTTATGTATGTATTTATTTATTTTTTATTTCCACCTGAAAAAAAAAAAAAAAAAAACATAGAGCCAAAGAACAACTCTGAGATTAGTGGTTCCAGTTTTGCATCAGCAACCTTGTCGACGGCTGTGCCAGCACGAGCAATAGTCTTTTCTTCTGTGAATGTGCCACACTCTGTAACATTTGAAAAACAGCGCCAGCTGAGTTCTTATTCAGATGTGGCCTGGTTCTGGTACAAGGACTTCCAGAGTTGAAGGTGAAGTTTAAAAGACGTAAACTTGTTTTTTTCCATAGACTTTCACACTAAAGGTACTTTTTTATGTTAGCATTATGTGATGTCATGGTTTCAGTGTGGGCGATGAATAAATATTGAGCAGAGCAATCACTAAAGTGTAAAAACAGGGTAATGATACTGTTTGTAGTATAGCAGTGTAAAATGCAAGTTTGAGTTTGCACAGTGTCAAATGTATGGGATGGTACTTCAACTCACTTGCCTGATCTATTTCCAAAGTGCATCGATACAAATCCACAGTTAAGGTTTGTCTTGTGACTGCATCATCAAGAAACACATCACAGCTTCATCCTCATTGGCTTTCCCCAACCAAGAAAGACCTTCAATCCATCCAATCTGACCAATTTTGCCCTTGCTCAAAGGGACTATTCTCACTTGAGTTTTAGTTGAAAAAGTTATTGTTGCTAAATCATAATTTAGTTTTGTGTTAGATTCACTGTATGTCTAATAATGAAACCAAAAACACTGCATAATACAGGGTCCATAGTGCACATTTACACCTGTGCCTTGGAGCTAAGCAACTGCTCAGAGGATTTCCGCTGGCTGCTCGTGGATGCATTGTGAGTTGGAGCTGCTAGGCAACGGTATTGGATTGGTTTCTTTTACATGGCTTTTTGTTGAATGTAAAATGCTACACTAGAAGATAAAATACATTCAACTGGCTTACATATCAGTCAATACTGTCCTGTTTCACTCAGTGAATACAACTCAGCTAAGTTTCAATGAAAGCAACAATAAACATTACAAGAATCAATTACATAGTGTGCTATAGGCAAAGATAGGATTAAAGAATGAACAATAAGAAAAAAAGGGTGCAAGAATGCAAAGAAATAGGATTAACTGGCATTGTGCAAGTGGGTAAAAGGGGTGATTTGTCTTCTTCTATTCTTTTCCAGCACAATAGTATAATAAGGGGAAATAAGGGATAGGGGATGTGATTCATGGGTAAATGGAAATGTTGAGTAGCTGTGAGGACCTCTACAGTAAGACTAATTCCCACTGTAACCTGCATCCCATTCCTTCCCTCTCTAAAGGCCATGATTCCACCATTATGCATGGAGAATGCAACTATCCTTTTGTATAAATGTAATACATGCATTAAATTGGCTCTCTTGGTGAGCAATTGCTCGGTGGAAAGCAATGTTAACATGATGTGACACTGAGGTAGTGGAAGTCATATTACTTGTGTTAATTCCTTCAGTGACAGTGTAAAACATTAGCAAAGACGTTAAATTATGGGCCAGATTATGCACTCCTTTTAGTTAATGAGGAGGAAAATGGAAAACTGCCTGTGCGTTAAAGAGATCGTTTTTACAGTTAACTGATAATGAAAGCTGGGTTGGGTTACATAGCAGAGTTACTTTGCTGAATGCAACAGAACACAATGGGGGGAAAAAAACAAGCAATTTCCTATAAGACCAAATTAAGTCAAGTGTCTGAAACCTGCCTTTAATGACAGGGTGGAATGAAACTGCTAGTTAATTAGCCTGGTGTTGGAACAAGAGGTAAAGTCAGAAAAGACAAGAAAACAAACCCAACTAATTACACACAAACTATCATTTACGTAATACAGAAGGGCTTTTTCCAGTTTTCCCCCGGAGCCAAATGGAAACAACAATAAATAAGAAGAGCTAATAAAAGCTACATTAAGAGGATTACAGCCATTATGAATAATTTAAGACACAGCTTAAATACCTTCTGGTGAAAGAGATCTTTCTGGCCTTTCTTTAAGCCGTTTAGGCACGTGTGGCTCCCCTGCAGAGCAAACAGCATCACTAAACCTTAATTTGCTCATGTGTATTTGCAAAGTCACTGAATTTCTGCACCTTCTTGAGACTGGATTTGACCTCTGGCCTCAGTCCACACATGCAGGTATTCAATTAACGTCTATTTAGACATGACTTACCCTCAAACCTGTTCCTGCACTCGCAGCGGAAGAGGTAACTGCTTATAAACCATGTTATTGGCATCTTGTAATTTACACACTAGCTTGTAATAAAACAATTTTAAATCAATATCTCCTGTCAAATGCAGAACGTATTAGGTATGTGATAGGCCACATAATGCAAACTGAGATTGCTGTAATTGTAAAATGAGCTGTTTCAGAGCAATCAATCACCCTGCAGGTTTATTTTGTTACAGGGACCACCTAACAGAATCCCTTTATCTTAAACCCAGTGGCAGCTTACAGAGGTACCTACTGTTAAAATCCTCCCTTAAGTATTAAATCAGTCTATACACAGTGACACTAGAGTCCACTCTTTCCTTGATGTTCTACCACCAGCAACAATAAGACTGTGTTATCCAGCACAAGTATGTTTGGCTGCACAGCTTGGCTCATAGCAATGGCAAGCATTAACTGCGAAGTCACATCAATTGCATTAGTTTGACATACACTACACATGGATCCATTTCAATTTGGGCCTCAAGGCCCTTTGACATCCGTTATCATCAACACAGAGAGCCACTTGTCTTGGGAGATTGTGAAGCATTATCACACTGGATGTCACTCAAGACACAACAGCCAATCAATAGAGGAGAGCCAGGTTGTGTGGAAGCGGTGTGATATGTTTCATGACAGCCAGGAAAATTAGATGGCCAGGTTCATGTACCTTGACAAACATTCATTCAAAGGTGAAATGTGAAGATCACGTGTACTGTGTAAATCTATGTCTGCTTTCTGTTTTATCTTTGAGACAATTTTTTCCTTTATTTATTTTTTTTAGCCTATACTAGTAGCTTGAGAGATGTAAATGTGGTAATTTTAAGGATAACAGTCAGAGTGCTGTCAGTCAGTCCTCCGACTATTGAAAGTAAGTAAATTTTGTACAGATATTCATGGTCTCTAGAGATGAAGTCTAACGTTTCTGATTAAAACCTGACTTTTCATGTACTACCAATAGGCCAGCTGTAAAATACCTCAAGTGAAATGGCTTAAAATTTCAAATAGAACCCCAAAGGACTTTCTATAGTGATTCTCTGACACCTCACGATGAGGTTCAGAAATAAAATGTCTCCACAGCTAGAGTACTGCCCTGAAACACATATGTACCACCAACATAGGAATATAAAAACATTTATGACTTGACTGTAACTTGTGTTCTTGACTATCCTCATGTTAAGAAAATGTGGTTTATGACTAAATATTTGCAGAACAACAAATTCTCAACCCCATTAGCCAATTCTAACAGAATACCTAAGATCGTGACTGTGGTAAACATTACATTCTGAACATTTTTCACAGGGTATGAACTGCTAACATTAGCTGTAGACTCGTCGACTTCAGTGCAACTCGGCTGTGAATTTCAATGCAGAATTTGACTATAAAGTCAGATGACTGGCTTTCATGGAACAATATCCTTTAACTATTAATTTAGAATGCCAGAAGGCCAATGCTGCTGACGTGAGGCAAGACAGATTCTGATGTTTTCCATGTGGTATCAACCCCCCTAATAAAGCAGCAGGAGCTGGAGCCTGACCTAGTACAGAGAAATCAATATTCTAAAGTAAAAACATCTTTGGCTCCCATGGGAGGCTGGTCAATGAAGTAAAATATCTTTAGGTGAAGCCGAATGGGCAGCTCTTGTATATTGCATTAAAGCTCATCAAAGGCTGCTTTACCTTGCCTAATGTCATAAAATGTGAGCAGACACAAAAGCTTGTCCTGGGTAGTATAAACACTAAAACACAAAAAACAGGACTCGATGATGGTAGCAGCATGGGAAAAGGTGTATTTAATGCTTGCATTAAAAAGAGACAATTCTACTACAGTAGAGGGAAAAAAAAAAGAAATGGGATAAAAAAGACGTGCATCTCAGCATTACATGGAGCAGCACCTAATGTGTGTCAGTCCTACTGTCACGCAAAATGAACAGCCCAGGGGTTGTTTAGTGCAAATTAAATTCCAATGAAGGGTGAATTCACATTTTAAAAAGCAATCTAATTAAATTGCCATGCATGGTCATGTATCTTAAATTACACGCCAGCACCATGCAAATGTGGGAAAAACTAACACCAGATGCAGAATTCAAGCACATGGCTGACGGGGTTTCAGAAGGAGACAAAAAATGTGATGAGCAAACACCCCGTGCACATGCTTGTGCGGGATGAGATTAAAGGGAAAAAAATCCTGGAACGCAATTTCATTGTCACGGCTTTGCCTTTGATTGAAACTAGCGTATCATTTTCTGTGTATATTACTGTAACCCTTAACCTTACACCTGCTTAGATGAAAACAACTCCACTAAATCAAATTTGTCTGGTATTCGACAACAACATGGTTCGTTTCAACACAAAGCCAGTGATTAAATTCCCCTTGACCCCCAGTAAGGAAGAGGATGAAAGCAAGGAGAAGAGGAGCGTTTCAAGAGTTAAACCAATGTCATTCAGAATCTGTGAACTTGTTGATGTGTGGGATCATGGCTGACACTGAATTGAATTACAAGAGGCTGCCCTGTGCACACAGCTTTGATGTTGGGGGAGGTACTGTAGGTCAGCAGCAGGGTGAAGGTAAGAAGGGACAAAGAAGGGTGGAGGATCACTATGTTTAGGTGTGAGGGGGGAGGATGGGTATTTCACTCAGATATAGCTGCTGAGCCTTTTACATCTGACTCAAGGAGGAGATAGAGACAAAAAGCATGTGAACAGACAGCTGAAAACCGAGTGTGGAGAGATGAGTTTTCAACAAGGCAGGGAGACACGGTCGGGAAGAGAGGATAATCAGTCTAGTACAGCAAAATGGAAGAGCAGACAGCACTACAGGCAAAAATCCCACCTGTCATTTTTTTCCTCTGAGCCACTCACTTGACATTTCACTCCAGATTCACCCAGATTCACACTATTGTACAATTAAATCAGAAGCTGAAAGATAAGATTTGGTGTAATTTCCCATATTCGGCTTTGATTACATTCACACTATTGAATGTGACTCACATTTCCATCCCTCTTGCTTGAACCAAGGAAAAAGCCATCCACAGCTTGATGACCTATTTCCAACTTATATATACACCATTTATACCTGTATTTCATATCCAACTCAACTCATCTGGTTAAAGGAAAACACATGCAGGGTGCAGATGCAGGGATAAAAAAAAAAAAAAAAACACATCTGGATCAGAATGTAACTGGATTAGCCAGACCACATTCGGAGGTGGTCAGGATCTCAGCCATGTGTAACTGCAATCCATACAGTGTGGGGAAAAGGAAAAAAATAAAAACAAAACATCAGGCCCACAAATGGAAAAGGTCACCTAACACTTAACCAAGGCCAACAAAAACTGTGTAGTAGCAGCAACATTAGAATAGCAGTGGAGTCAAAATAAGGCTCGTACGGCACATGCTCATATGCGTTATGGATAGAGTAAATGGAGAAAAGCAATAAGCACACTTAAAGTGCAAATGTGCAACAAAATGACTCCAGTCATTTACAACATATGTTTTGTTTTTTTCCCCAGATTGTCCTAGAACCATGTACAAGTCAATTAGCTTAGCTTAAAAGAAACACTGTAAGCAGGGAAAAACCTCTAAAGCTTGCAAAATAAATGTTGCATCTTAGGTTTTAATCTGGAGCTGTTTCCCCCTGTTTTCAGGGTTTTGACTACATAACATCACCTTGCAGACATGAATGGTGTCAGTCTTATCACCTGCAGTAAGTCCCAGTAATGGCTCAGTCACACTACAGTAAAAAAATAGGATGACAACCTCCTTGCACCTAGGAAAAATTTATGGTTGCCCGGTGACTGCATTGCATTTTCTTGCTGTCAGAGACCAGTTGCAAGTACTTGCACCCAGAGGTTGAGTGTGACACCCTCAACCTCAGACTCACTGCAATCACTCTCAGACAGATTGGCGAAGGTTTGCAAATAATCAGTGTCTAATTTATAAAAGCAGACAGATTGCCAACATGTTGCAAATCAATCTGAGTTAGTCTGCACCGATGAGAGCAACTCATCTGCAACGCATCTTTTTGCAACAGGGGACTTGACTCAACTGGTTGCCAGCTGGTTGTATTCTGGTTATATTCCTATATAAAAGCAAGGCTGCCAAGCGCCTATATCATTCTGCAGTTAAATCCTGCAGCAACTATGTAACTATTTGTGGAGGAATTTGTTTCAGATCTATGAGGTTCCAGCTGGACTCTGAATGTAAGTAATTAATGTGAATATCAGTTTAACGTGAATTTCTGTGTATGCGGACAGCAACAGATTTGTGACTGTTTTCCCACTGTGACTATAGCATTAGGTTAAACAATTCTTTTGAATGATTAACTGAATGTTCTTCTAAATACATGAAATTAATAGGTACACCCTTTTGTACACTGTCAGATCACCCGCCTTTCAAATTTCTTGCAGTTCACATTTCATCTGGTTTCTGATAGAGTGGCTGGCCTACTGTGCCGAAAAGCTCTATATGCTGAATTTTATGAATATCTCTCAGCTGGTCACTGGGGGAGTGAAAAAGTAGTTTTGTGCAAACTTCCCCTCTGCTTGAAAATGTTAACAGTTAGCAACACCCAATGTGTGTGAGGCAATACTGCACCTGTGGACCAGCTCTGTCAGGTCTTTTAGATGGGTGAGAGAGAAAGGACAGGAGTCCAGGGTTGTGAATTAATAAGGTCCAGTCTGAAACAGAGGTGTGATGCCTGGCAAGGTGCGTTTTCAGTGCCAGGGTTGACTCATAAAACCAGCCAGCCAGCCTTCCAGGACATCATTCAGCTCATACACCCCTGCCGGAGAGGGAACACCAGGTGTACGTGTGTGTGCACGGGTGTGTTTGAGTCAGTGTTAGTACTGCAGAATACAGAGGGGACTTTACACTGGGTGATTTTACAATGTGTGCTTCAGGAATTTCATGTCTTCTGTTCCAACTTTGATTAAATCGATTCAAGTGTAATTTATGCTACACGACCAAATAATTGAAGAAAACCATTTCAAAGGAGTATCCTGTTCTTTCTTTGTAATACCTCAAAAAAGTCCACACACCCTGGTTCTTAAAAAAAAATAAAAAATTCAAAGCCAACACGGATCTCCCCAGGAGATGCAACTGAATGAATTAGGTGGTAACAAAAGCAAATAGCAGCTCTGAGCTGAGCAATTTCTGAGGCTCAACAGACAGCATGAATCAGCTGCTTTAAGACAAACAACTAGATCACGTTTTTTTTCCCACTTAAACCCCTTTATTCTGTAATAAAACCAAGCTAATGCAACACTAGGAGGCATATTGCTTGCTTTGTAGTCTCGACTTCTCTCCATTTCCCAACTGCATCAGAAACAAAACACGATATTTTCTCTACTGAAACAAAGTTCACTGCATGCTTTCTGCAGTAATACAAAGGCTGAATGATTGGGTTTCATAAAGATACATTGTTTGTACCTTCAAAGCTTCATAACATAAAAGCATTAACTATAATTAATCAATTATGTGATCAAATAACAGTCTTGATGTTAGGTAGTGAAAACCAGCTGGCTGGCCAGGTATTTATCATGCTTTGTACCTCAAGATACAACATTAAATCACTGTAACATCTAGTTTGCCATCAGTCCAAAATGAGAATAAGAAAAAGATCTATGAAAGGTGAACTGCAGAAAACAGATTGTGTAGCCAGCAGATCATCATATAGGGTAGTTATTAGATCATTTGTAACACTGTTTAACCTGTTGTCCATGTGCCAAAGGAATTCAAGGAAATTTGGCAAAGAAACAAATATATCACTGGATCAGACTTTCCACTGTGTTAAGTAATTGGGCATAATATTTTAGCTTTTTGCCGAAAAGCAACATGCTAAAACCATCAACTTCAAAAGCATTACTCTAACAATACAACTCCTAAATCTGTGCACTAAATACAGAGCTAGGAGTGCAAGTTCATTAACTAGCTTGGTACAAAAAAAATTGTTGCCAACACAAAGCTCATTATGCAATCACTGTCTGTTTAATACGTACACAAAGAGAAATATAAAGACAAGTTATGGTTTTACAGGAATTACTTGCTCAAATTAGTATCCCTGCTTTCAGTCTTTACACTGACCTTAAGCTACCTAATTCTTGACTATAGCTCTAAAATTAGTCAGTCTCTATATCTCTTTAAGGAAGAGAGTAAAGTGTATTTCCCAAAATGCCTAATGCATCCAACAGAAACAGAACAAACATGTTCAAAATACATGCCACTTTGTTTCTGGTATCGCTCAAGTTTTAGATTCAACTTTTTTAAAATTCAAATTGGTGTTATTAAAGTATAGTTGTGGACAAAATATTGACTTTTAGTGAAGACAGCTGAGTTGCCATCAAAAATGTGGCTGTGTTACTCATACAATACAATGCAAAATGATCCACTTCTTTAGCATTCATGTGGTGGAAAAAAGCAAGTGACATTTGCAAAGCAAAATAGTGCTATAGGACTGCTGAGAGAGTATGAATGCAGATTAAAAAACTATCTACATAACAAGCAGTGCAAATCTGTTTGTCACTAGCGTAGCTTGTTAGCTTAGCGATTATCATTGTTTCTCATACAGAAGGGGGCCTTTGAGAGTGGAAGTGAGACCTGAATAAAGCAAGTGTCGTACCACACAAAACAAACAGAAAGGTGCTTGTTTACCTGCTCTCTAGCAAACTTTCCATCACAGCAAAAGTTTATTTGCATTAGCTGGTGCTCACTTTTTAATCCTGGCTTACACACCCAAATCATTGCATTAGCTGCCCTCTGTGCACTCATCCTGCAAATAAGGAAGCCAAATAAGCATTAGTTATCAGTGTTTCTTTTAATATTCATCGACTGAAACAAGAGCTAATTACAAGCGTTTCTGAATATTTTGGCTTGTGGATTAAACAAATATGAAGCAGTAAATATTAAGGCAAGTCAAGTAGGGCAGTGGCAGCTAATATGGGGTCACTCTTGGGACAAAATAACTCCAGGTAAAGCAGTTGAAGCCTGGGAATCTGCATTACACTTTCACTTGTGCAACTGTTTCACATTCATTCACAGAATTCTTCAACCACACAATTCAATGCATCGTCCCTTCGCATACATACCGACACATGCCTGATACATTCAGTCACGCCTCTCTGTGTGCCACACGTGGAACAGCAGTAACTCATTTCCTTTTAGTTCTGTATAATGTTATGAGCACCTTACAGATTTTGCAGTTTAAGCAACCAGTCAGGTGTATGTTGTCATGTTAACTGCTCTACCAGCAGAATAAAGGCCATTTCTCACACCCCTCTAAATCTCTAGACAAACCCAGTAACACGCACACTGCATGCTAAAAACCCTTTTGAATATTCATGGTGAGTTGGTTTTCCAATGTGAGCAGAGTCAGACTCCCTGCTGAGTTTGGGTGGGGTTGGGATTCACAGCACCGGTGACTGAAAAGGGGTAGGGGTGGGGGTGGCGGGGGTCGCATGCGCTCGAGTGATCCAGATGACGGCATGTTTAAAAATAGTGGCATGCCATCATGCGAAGCAAGTCTCTGGATGATCTGAAGGGGGTGAATCGAGCAGTGTGTGGCATTCTCTCTTCACTCTATCATGATGTGGATCAAGGCGCCAGTACTCCCAGTAAGGAGTAAAATCAATCTGACTGGAGGGAGGCTGTCAAAGCTCCTCATCATCTTCATCTGACATGTCATGTCACTCCTTTGGTGGTCTGTCTGGAGCACAGCCGTGAGGTGTTAAAGCAAATTTCTGTTGAAGTTTTATGATTCTGGGCAGGCATCCTGATTTTTAGGTGGTTTAGATGGTAACGGAAAACACATTTTCAACCATGTAGGGTCATTGTGTTTAATTACCCAACTACAAAAGGACAAACATCTTACCTCTTGGATTCCTAAAGTTGAGAATCCCAAAATCTGCTATAAGCCTGACAAAAAAAGGAGTTTCTCTTTTTTTGCCCCCTATAAAATTTAGGAACAAATGAGAACCTAAGAAGTAACCCAAATTGGCTTATCCTAGCCTTTTTTTAACTGATGAACTATTGGATGTCAATATGAGTCTTCTTCAACCCATAAAGACACTAATTTGAGGTTCTTTAATGCACTTGATTGGAATTCTTATGGACTCAGTATGCTTTAAACAGCTGCTTTCTGTCAGTCTGAATCAAAGATCCATCTAAGAAACAGCCATGCAGAGTCTCACTGACTTGAAATACAGTAATCAATATTGTAAGCCTCATTCCAAAACTGCATTCAGTGTTTGAGAAATGTGACTATTCAAAGAGAAAATTGTTGCTGGCTTCAATATAATTTCAGTTATTGGATATCTTAAAACCTTTCTTCAGAACATATAAAAATTTCAAAGAAAGCCGTGCCTTTCTTTAAATGTTGAGCAAAAATAAGATTGCTGTCCAAAAGGATACATTGCATTTTGGCAATAAATCTTTCATTTGTCAATACTTTTCTGGAAATCCATGTGCAACAGAGCATGGAACTGAGAACAGTGCCAGTGGGAGCGGGTGGCCAGTGCTGACCAGAAATGTAAATTGGCGGTCTGAAAGCGCGGGCCAGGGGCCTTGTCAGCTGCACTCGTACAAACAGTAATAACTCTCTACAATCACACCATAATGATATGCTAGGGGTCCTGTTAACTCTGCGTGTAATAATGGTCTTGCTTTTCTCTGTGCCTGCTAACAGAAAAGATGGTAGCAGCGTTAGTGAAGTGCAGTGGTGTGTGGTGGGGCCCTACGGTGGCAACAAGGTTCGCACTGGATCATTATCCTCTCCATTAACATCTCAATTACACACCTTGGCTCACGCTAAAAGCAAGCGGATATGTGCTGTGACCTTAGTTTGACACATTACTACAACCGCTGTCCAGCTGCTCCTCTCCAGAACCACAGCCCTGAACCCCAACACGCTCTCTCACACTCTGCTGGCCACTTTCCACTTTCTCCTCCACCTCTCACACTGCCTCATCCCTCACTACCTCTGTGCTCCAAACTGTAAAGACCAAATTTCTGTCTATCCTCCTAAAGTCATTTATGAAAAATAAATAAGAGCTTTTAATTTTCCCTTTTGTAAGTTAGTTAGAATTTGCTTTTAACTATTATAAATTAAAGAAGTGAGCAACTAAATTCATGGGATTTGAAAATGACAGGTTATTCCTTATTTCCGGACCCATTTTTGACCGGGAATATTGTATCTCAACACTGCCGGGTAAAGAGTTACAATGTAGTGATAGCTGTCAGGCGGCATAAGAAAAGCTGTTAATGGAGAATCAGCCTGAACAAGCAAATCTTTACAAGGAAATGATTTGCTGAAAATACAAAGGAGGAAATACTTCATCTTAGGCTGGTGTGATGATGACGTTTGTCTTGGGTCAGCCACCAAAGACTGTCAGATTTCAAACTAGGCAGCGGCATTTTTACGTTTGGAAATGACCACTCTAGAGGACTATAAATCACAAGTGGACACAGGAAATGTTGAGTTGTATAAACAGCATAATGAAATATCTTTAACAGAGGTGGCGCAGATCAAACACACTAAAATATGACCAATTATACTTATCAAACAGAAGGAATAAGAAAGGTCCAGTTAGTGTTGAATTTTGTTAAACCACTGGGTAGAACAACTTCATGCCTTTGATACAACTACTAGTATTTTAGATGTAGTAATAGTATTGTTGCTTCTACATTATAGATGATATTTTTTAGATGACTAGAACCTTGAATATTATTGTACTATGCTGCATTATGTTGTTGGTGTCTTTTGTAAAATGTGCATGTGAGGATGGAGGACTCGCCTGTACTGAAAACCAAATCTGGAAAAAAATGATTCCCAGGATTCCCAGTTACACAAAAGGGCTGTTGCTTATAGCCTCCTCTCCCTCCTCACAGATCTCAAATGTGATAGACTTAGGCAATGGAGCGCAGACGATGATTATAACTAAGTATGCAGGTGATTTGTTTTTATGTCTTCCAGAGTACGGTAGGTTTATTTTTAAGACCTTTTTCTTACATGGACCTCGGTGTCAGAGAATTTGAAGAGATCTTTACCCAGTCAATCTGACCAACAGAAGAATATTTTCTTCCTAAGATTGGGAGTCAGATAGGCAAAGGTTAAAGTGATGTCACTCGAGGAAGCATCATTTGGAACCGTTTCATTTTCAAACTATAAGTCGGGAAATTGAAATAAGTCTGGGTTGTGGGGTTAGAAAGAAGTGAGCTTACCAGACCTCTACAGCCTTCTTCAGATCTCAGCTTGAGGCAAATGGCTTGAGGCTACATTACCCACTACAAAAATCACACACCCAAATCTCTGACAGACACGCCAGCAGTCAAGTTGTAGTGTGGATAATGTAGGGTAAAGGAGACGACAACATATCTGCTTCTAATACATTGTGAAGCTGATATTGTGCAAAGATATTGCTCTTTTAACAATTACTGTTACCTCCAAATGAAGGTTTTTTGGGGGGTTTTTTCAGTCATGTGACTGCTGATGTTCTAAACCCTTAAAATATAAAAGACTGCAGAGGTCAAATCAAGTGCTCCAGTCTAAGTTTAACCTGAATTCATTCCAACCCCCAAGATGGCACAGGTATGCGGTTTACACAAGCTGCTTTTTGACAGAAACATTATTGGAAAATCTGGACAGGGGAAACAAATATTAAACTACTTGCTGCCTTAATTACTGTTGTCAGGGTGCCTCTATGCAAAAGTACTTAAACTCCAGTAGCCCCAGTGAGCTGCTCAGTGGCCAAAAACAGTCAAAAACTGGGCAGCACCCAGGTTTAAAGTGGGTGCAAATGTGAATACAAAACAGGAGACTGCAAAGAAAAAAAAACATGTGGACTCAGTCATCAGTGTCTGAATAAATAAAGATTAATGAAAACAATCTTTCCATTTCACTACCCTCTCCCAGCACCCCTGACCAATCCACTCATCTTCCCTTCAGTTCTCCCTGTTTCTGCCTCCCTCTCCATCAAAAAGCTGCTTTACATGTATGAGGTGCACACAGTGGAGCTGTGATGAAAGAGGTAGAAATATATGGCAGAGGGACATGAGCCTTGAGCACACCTATGGTACCAGCGGGATCATTCCCATAATTCAACACCCCACCCTATTCTCTGTTACACCCCCCCTTGTGCTCTGCAACATGGTGCTTCAGCTATAATGCGAGGACAATGGAAGGAGATGGTTTATTTCATGTGCCATTTCCATCGGCACAGCAGTAATGAGAAACAACATTAACATTTTGCTGACATGTGTTTCTTCCCCCTCCCTTGTTGGGCATGCAGACTCAGTTTGCAGTGCTGGTGTGCTGTATTTCAGTATACGTCAAGCATTACATACCTAATATGATTCATTTCCAAATGGCAGGAGACTGTCCTGCAATAACAGGATTTGGAAAGAATGGACAGATGCTTAACAGTTTTCAGATTATTTCCAATTAAGGCCGCACCTCTTTCACTATAATCATTTTAATTCATGTAATTGCTTTATCAAGAAAACCTTGAATCTGACAGTTGCCATTACTGAAGAGATGCTTTGACAAACCATCTCACATCCAAATCCTGCCATAAAGAGCCAACAGCTTGCAAATCCATGCATCTTAGAAGCTGGAACAAGACAATGTTTGGATTATTGGAAATACTATATGCTAGATCCATTCATTTCCATGTTAGGCAGTTTGCCGGTGCTCCTTTCTACACCAACACTGAGAGAAACAGCAGAAAAGAAATTAAACTGCTTGACAACCAGCACAAACAAACGTCTAGACAGATCCCTGAGCCTTAAAGTCAGTGCTCTGCTCTACAAGACCACAGTACTCTTGTTATTATTACCAGCGCCATGAAAAGTGGCACTCTTGATACTGAGCAAGGCTGCCTCTGAATGGATGGTCTGGGAGAATGAGTGGGGGGGGGCCCTCCATGCTATACCTCCCATAAAAAATAGATGAAACCAGTCAATCCTTGTAAAAGTAATTGGTTCCCTGGTGACTGTCTTACACAGCTTCAAATTACACCAAAAAGAAGCCAGGCAGACACCATGGTAGGCTTGTAGAAAGGATGGTGGGCATGGCTTAGTATTTGCAAAATGACACACTGATTCAACTGCAGTGATGTAACAGCCTCTTTTAGGTGGTGGTTAGTGGGTAAAGCTTTCTTGCTTTCACACATTCGAGCAGATCTTCTCGTCTTTGTGACAAAGTCATGACAAGTTAATGGCTCGAGTGTGACAGCCTTCTGACTGCTGGTTTGCGTGTGGTGACTACTTGTGTACTGATGTCACGGTGAATTCCATTTGAGCAATTTTCTACACAAAAGCAGTTTAAGAAATCAATCAGGTGCTCCACCTCTCGGTGCGGTTTAATTACCCTAAGCGACAGCAGTGCAAATCAGCAGCGTACTCGCTGAAATGCACACGCCTGCATTCTGACAAATGGCATCAGCGTAATTGCCTCCAAATAAGCTAATTAATGGACATGAGCATCAGTATTAGCGCTGGAGAAATGTCACAGCTCACAGGCAAAATATGGGCCAAGTGTTTGCTGTGATTTTTTTTCAAAGGACCGAGCGGTGTTTGAGATGGTGAGCTAAATGTCTATTCATTAAACCATTTCAAGGACACTGGTGATCAACAGTGTTTCACTGCAGGAATTAAATCAACTGAAAAGCATGTTACAGTATATTTTGGATCTCTTTTTCCTTTTCTCTTTCCTTTACACAGACTGTCAACACGTTAAGCTCCTTGATGCTCATTTTACCTACCCAGGCACATTAAGATCTACTGAGGCCCAGGTGACTTTGTACTTGTGGACATTGCCCTCAGGCTGACAAAAAAAATCACCACATATCCTGCAGGCAAAACCAAAACACTGCAAAGGACGAAGTAAAAGCCTTTAGAAGGTTGGCATCCCCTAACACTTAATGTACACCACCGTCTATGGCAACAACCACAAGGAACATTTCACATGCCTCCTGTGTCAACACTCCAACACAATTGAGGTCAATGGAATTATGCTCACAGCAACTGAGCAATACACAATTCAACACCAAGCTGGTCTCTGGTCTGTCTACAAATTATGTCCTTGGGACTCTCTGTCAGCAGTTTTTTGGTTTTGTTTTGTTCTTTGGTTTGGTGGGTGAGTGGGGGGCTTCCTTCTACTAAAGAAGTGATCCCAGTGACAAACGTTCTGCTACAGTAATATCCAACATATAGTCAAAAGCCCGGGCAAATTAAAACAAATTTATCCGCAGGACTAAACAGAGGTACAGTAAGTGATAGTGTATTATTGCCCCTGCGTTGGCCGCATTTTCTGAGTTGGGAAGTCATTCTTCCAATTCAGAGGATGTTTTGTATTTTAAAAGGCATTGAAACAACACAATGATACAGTAGCTGTTTACAGTATACAATGAATACTTCTTTCCCTGACTTGTTATCAAGCTTACTGCCACTAAAAAGCATCTAATTACTCTAGGTCACACTACATGTTACAACCTCATGTGCTAATGTATTGCAAGCTAAATGTTCTGAATAAGCAGATACACAGTGTATTCGAACCACTGTAAGTTTCTTTGCATGAACTTATGAACAAAAATTATTCTTGCAGAATGCACTCTTAGGGCCCTGGGAGGAAAATCACAAGTCAGAAAGTTTCTCTTAGACAGGAACACCCTTTGTATTCCTGCAGAGGTAGCAAACATAATCCCTGGAGGACAGACTGACAGAAACTGATATCAGCACAATTTTGGATGTGGCAGTTGTCCTTGAGGGAATAGCGGGTACAACTGGATATGTCTGAGAAGTACATCGTGCTGTGTAATGATTCTGTCCATTCCCCATATACATCAGTCCAACTATGCACGCACATCCCACCAACTGGGCCCCTACAAGAGCACCTAGACTGAGATCAGCTGGACCCTGTCTGGAGTGGTGTACAAGACAACTTGCACTGAGTAAATCAGACTGTGTTTTGCAGTCATAAGCACTGACCAAATGACCATCATGTGGAGGTCAGTGGTGTTGGACCCTCGTTGTCTCAGACTTGCCTATATTTGTCCAGGAGGAAGTGGGATTAAGGGAGACGACAAAGCGTGTTCAGCATGGAAGTCTGCAGTGTAAGCTAAAGCAGAGGACAGCTGTACTACTTACTGGCTGCAGCTGACAAATATATCAGGTCATTAGGGCAGTTCCATGCTTAATCAGGAATTATCCCAGAAGTACAAGAGCAATACTGCATCACACTGTACTGCATCCCTCCTTTGCCTTTAGCTATTTTTTAACAAGTGGTTTTGAGCTACATAATCAAGAAAGTGAATTTTAATTACTTGTTCTTTATATTGATTATTCTACATTGACTTTGATGCGACAGTTTTACCCTGGTATTTTTCATGCACAATCGATAAATCCATTGTTTCTTGCTAGATGTCTTATCTCACTCTACATTTTCATATTCAGTCAGTTTGCACAAATACAGATCATATGTATGTTAACAGCAGTGATGGGGAGTATTCAGCTAAATGCAATTTTAACAAAAACTACATTTTATAGAGTGCTTGCTAGTAGTGTAACTACATCCATATTTGCACAGTGACTCAAGCAGTTTAGTGGCTTTGTTTGCTATTTTTAATGTATAAAACCACTCTAAATTTTTATTTTACCATTATCCCTGACCTGTGAAAATGGTGGATAGTTCACTGTTGCCATGTTTGTTTGTTTTTAATATGTACATTGCCAATTTTTAAATTATTAAAAAAAGTAGTTTGAACTACTTTTTGTAAATGGCATTAGTTTGCCAAACTATATATATAAACTGACAGTTTAGCGTGGAGTTTTAGTAGTGGTGGTTGTATAATGATGTAATGTAATATATATGTATATATTGTATACAGTAAATTCCATATATTCCACTTCTGTACCACTGTATTGCACCATGACACCAAGACAAATTCCTCGTTTGTGTACAAACTTGGCAATAAAAATAATTCTGATTCTGATGGTACATGTCTATGTTTCATTACCTATAACAGATGACCAATGATGGTGTTATATAGCAGATTTCTGGTTATTCTGTATGGCTTCTGCATGTATAAACATGCCATTTATCATCCATTAATCTTTAAGTTCTCTAATATCCTTCCCCCTACAGCATTAACACAGCATGTCTCCCACTCCTTTCTGCATCTGCACATAACTTTGGACCCTTTGAACCCCATCATTCTATTATTAGCATAATTATTATTATCAGCTGTTATATTTCCTTATTTTCTTGAGAAAATGATAGAACCCCTGCTGTTAAGCTATATTTCTACTTCACACTTGGAAAAGTTCAAACTTCCTCCATAGAAAACCAGTCACCAAACCCCCACGCACTGCTTGATTGACAGGCTACACAGGTGGGAAGTGCAGACAACTGGCTGCATAAAAAGGAAATTTAAGCATTTTTTACAAGAACTTTCACAACATGTAAGTTGTTTCTCCATCCCATGCAGCTCAAGTCACTAAAGGGTATTACATCTACATAATTTCCCCCATAATCTATGATTCTATCAAGGCTATCTAATAATATTCTCACAGACAAGAAAACCTGGATTGGAGTTTAATGTTAGAGTTCTACCTCTGGGTGCCTTTCTGCTGAGTCTTCTGTTGACTGACTGGTGATTAGATTATGAGGGATACCATTACGTATCCAAGAGCTGCCAGAGTGCTATCTGAAATTATTTTAGGCTCTCTGCTTGCTCTCTGGGGCGATAGGAAAGATCAAATAAAGGAACTCCAGAGGAACAAGAAAAGTTTACCCTTCATCTATTTGAATGACCTTCCCACAGAATTCTGGACTTAATCTGCCGGCTAATCCATTTTGACTTGACTTGAAAAGATCAATAACAGCAGCAAAATGGGAAAATAATTGTCCCGCTCAGCATCGGTTATGATCAATGTACCTTGACACAACATGACTTGCTGGCAGAGACGAGAGCGAGTTGGCCAAGAGAAAACAATGCAGTGAAGAATGAAAGTGACATGTGTCCTCTTAGGAGTAAACTACTGCAACACGAGCATCTGAGTCACCACTTCTGACTGTCTGCAAGTGACAGGTGAAACACAAAACACTTTATGAGTCTGTGCTTGTACACAACAGTGAATTCTAACATCTGCATGTTAACATGCTGACGGTGTCAATGTTTTCATGCTGCCTTTTACAGGTAAAATGTTTACTTTGTTAACCATCTTAGTTTTTGTAGTGTTTCTCACACGGACTTTAATTAGATGGATGTACTGACGATAACCAAAGTGCATTTGGCCAAAGGGTCAGTGTTTCCCCTCTTATGTGGCAGTCTCGCTCACACACACGCACATGCACGCTGACAACAGACGAGCGTGTGAATAGCTCCTCTGCTCCAAAACATGATCATGTGCTCCAGGAAGGATTGCTGTTGGCTTTTCCCCACAGAAAAAAAAACAGCCGGCCAGACTCAGTTCACAGTGGCTAGCTTCAAAACACCTCAGCACAAATTTGTCATACCGATGGATTTAAGTTAGTGCTGATAAGTCTGTGTTCTTAAGACAACACTGTCAATGTCAGAGACAACTCCCAGTAACCCATAACTGGATGAGCGGTTAACAAAATGGATGGATAGTTGCATGGATGTTAGTTACTGTTAATACCAACATATTGTTTATTGTATATCCTGATGCGTTGGAGCTTCATGATCCTTTACCTTCATGCAGTTGTTCAGTCACACAACAAAACAGTGGACAAATCAAATGATGGTGGTTGAGGGTATTGCCAGTATAGTATCCAAAACATTGCACTTCAAACCAAGAAAGTCAAATCTAACAATCCTGGGGAAAAAATCATGACTAGGACCATACTAACAACTACTAAAACCACAGTGTGTTACACCACTGGATCAAATGTTCATTCATCACAGTGAAAACACATTACTGTGAGTCACTCCCTCAAACACTGTCCTGGTATTACTAATAAAGCAAATGTGCATTAACCAGGAGCTCATAAAGTTCCCCACAGAATCCACCGTATACTCCTGCTTAAGTAATGTTGCAAGAAATTACTAAACCTCTTTCATTTCAATCATATACAGTGTAGCTGTTCTCTGTGTTAGCCCTGTGATAGACTCTCACCCTATGACAGCTGAGACAGGCTCAAGCCCAATCACAACCCTGAATTGCATAAGCGGAGGAAAATGGATGAATGGATGGACAATGTAGCTGTGTTTAAAGAAATGCATTTCTTCAGTGGGAACCAGTTGACTTTTTACTGACAGCATAGTGCATTTCTTTTTTTCTTATCACTGATGCAAGTTGAGCCTTATGATTCACTGAATTATATCTCTTTATTTAAACCAATCATGAGATATTACCACTCCTTAACCAGAAAACAGTTTAATAGGTTCCTTCCTCATTTTAATTTTAACTGTACAATAATAATCTCTAATTATAATGTAATTATAATATAATTTTCCTCTAATATGACATGCCAAGATGTGTGTGTGTGCGTGTATATATATATATATATATATATATATTGATATTTATACTTAGAGTTAAAACTTGTGAATTATATGATGATTTTGTCAGCAGTCACAAAGCCCAACACTTTCTAAGATGCGTAATTTTTCTTTTGGACTGAGCCATTTGAGAATCAATGTAAACACCCGCAGTTGAATAGCAAGTTTCCGAAATAAACCGATTTCACTTAGCACGTCTTCCCCTTCTCGACATGTCAAAGCCAAAAATATGCCTGCAGAGGAACAGAGTGCAACACAATCTATACTTCAACATGATGAGGAAGATTGCTTTCAGTACAGCTTGAAAGAATGTAACAGGATATCTCTGCTGTTTACATGGATACAGAGCAATAACAAGCCACCAAACAACACCTAACTGAAGAGAAAACCGAACAGACCACACAGAATAAGAGGCTGGATGATGAACAGGCAATACAAGCATTGAGTGTTAAGCTCAGTGTGACGAGATGCATCCTAAGGTGCTATGCAAGGTGAGAATGAACTGATTCTGCTGTTGGACACAGTTCAATGAAGATGAATGTAATTGGCTGACAGTGCTCATAATGCACATCTGTCCAGCACCACGAAGCATGCAGAGAGCTTATCTCGGCTCCTATCAAGACATTAGAACTACTTCTTTTTCTCCTGTAAATGAGGAAAAAAGGAAATCGGTTCCTCGTAATTGTTTCCAAACATTCCTCTTGCTGTGTCTCAGCTGCAAAGGATTCTAGATTTATATTTTATTTAGCTTATGGCATTACCTATGCAAGCACAGTGATTGACAGCAGCTGCTACCCTGTTGCCTGGAGACAGAAAAGGGATGCTTCTGCTGTTGCAAGCTGCATGTGTATCTGGTGCTTTTAAAACTACAAACTAGTGAAGCTTAATGCTTTAAAACTCTCACTCCAGCTTGACAAATGTGGATGTTAAATTTCAGATAAGAAAAAAAAAAAAGCTTGAACTTCTTGGACACAGTGGCTAGCATTAGACAGCTGTACTCTAATTATACTGCGCAGCATTAAAGTAAAGAAAAGCACCAATGAAAAGTGAGAAAATACATTTTTATTCACTGTTCAACTCATGCAGGTCACTTATGAGCGATTTACTATACTGGACTGCCATGAATCCAAACTCACTGGGAGGGATGTGGATGAGAATCTTACAGAGTTGTGGAAGTACTGTAAGCATGAAAGAACAGGGTGAAGTGAGAGATCGCAGCTGTGATAACCAAGAGAAGCCAGGGAAAAATATTTAAATTCTAAACCTTGGAAATAGCAGTTTTATATAAAACTCTTGGCTCAAGGTGAACACAAAACAACTCCAAATTTTATCCACTAATAACTCTGTTAAAAATCACAGGGAGAAGCTTGTAAGAGGGAAATTATTTCATCAAAATAAGAAACAACTACAAGCCAATTATTAGAATGAAAATCCATAATAGCAACCCAACCAGACTAAGCACATTTCTGATACAAAGTAAAATACATTTAATTCAGCTTTTTGCTTAATGAGACACACACACAGAACACACATTTTCTTTCTATGCCCCACCCCCCTACACACATACACACAAACACTGAAAGACTTATGCATGACTTCCTCTCCCTGCCCTCTGTCTGCTTCTCTCCCACTGCTCTCCTGGGTAATCAGCTACGAGCCCGTAAACACTCATCCATCCGCAGCCACACACCTGCTGCAATCTGTTGACTTTGAGCGAGACCTTTCACCTGTCGCTCGCAGCGAAGAAAAAGGCGCGAGCTGCTCGCTTTGGAAGTTTACCAGTTCTGCCTGGTTAGCTTTCACCATGTGACCCACCAAGGTTTGCTGACAGCTTTAAGAGCCATCACAGCACAGGTGATAAATGTTTTGATGTAGCCAAGGCTGTAAGTGTCATTCCTTTTGTCTGGACTGTTACTGAACTTCTGGTGCACTTTTACTTCTTTTCAATATTTTTCAGCCTGAAAATGTAGCAATCTGACTAATATATGCACACAAAGAGGTGCAGGTAGTCAGTTAAGCAAATGTTTAACATAGTTATCATTTGAAGATTTCCTTTGATTTTTGCATGACAGTTTTAAATTGACATTTAGCACTAGAATGAGTTTTTGACTGATTGTTTTCAGCACCTAAAGGATTTGCTGCACCTCTGTTTAATGTTCCTGTACTTAAGTACTTTGTGTTGGTCTAATTTACAAATTAGAAACTTTTCAGGAATTGTGTTTCAACTCTGGTCACCAAGCCAAATATTTCACCAATATACACTGAACAGCCAGAACATTAAAGCCTTCAGCTTTCAGGCCCCTCTCCTATGGAACCAGCTCCCAGTTTGGATTCGGGAGACAGACACCCTCTCTACTTTTAAGATTAGGCTTAAAACTTTCCTTTTTGATAGAGTTTATAGTTAGGGCTGGATCAGGTGACCCTGAACCATCCCTTAGTTAAGCTGCAATAGGCTTAGGCTGCTGGGGGCTTCCCATGATGCACTTCCTCTTCCTCACTTTCTTTCACTCTCCATGTGTTTATACACCATTTGCATTTAATCATTAGCTATTATTAACCCTGTCTCTCTCCCATAGGTGCGTCTGTTTGTCCTGTCTCCCTCTGCTCTCTTCTGTTTCCCCTCATCCCCAACCGGTCGTGGCAGATGGCTGCCCCTCCCTGAGCCTGGTTCTGCCAGAGGTTTCTTCCTGTCAAAAGGGAGTTTTTCCTTCCCACTATTGCCGAGTGCTTTCTCATAGGGGAT
>VUQI01025263.1:0-20005 GCA_015106735.1 Paratilapia polleni | reverse complement strand
TCAGGTGACCCTGAACCATCCCTTAGTTAAGCTGCAATAGGCCTAGGCTGCTGGGGGCTTCCCATGATGCACTGAGCACTTCCTCTTCCTCACTTCCTTTCACTCCATGTGTTTATACACCACTTGCATTTAATCATTAGTTATTATTAACCCTGTCTCTCTCGCATAGTGTGTCTTTTGTCCTGTCTCCCTCTGCTCTCTTCTGTTTCCCCTCATCCCCAACCGGTCGTGGCAGATGGCTGCCCCTCCCTGAGCCTGGTTCTGCTGGAGGTTTCTTCCTGTTAAAAGAGAGTTTTTCCTTCCCACTGTTGCCAAATGCTTGCTCATAGGGGGTCGTCTGACTGTTGGGGTTTTCTCTCTAATATTGTAGGGTCTTTACCCTAAGATATAAAGCGCCTTGAGGTGACTGATTTAGCGCTATATAAATAAAACTGAATTGAACTGAGTTGAATTAAAATCTTGGATGAGAACCATCTTCCCTCAGCTAGAACACTGAAGATGGGTCGTGGATGGGGTTTCCAGCATGACATTGTACCAAAACATACCGCCAAAGGCAACAAAGGAGTAGCTAAAGAAGAAGCATGTTAAGGTCATAGAGTGGCCTAGCCAGTCTCCAGACCTCAGTCCTATAGAAAATCTGTGGAGAGATCTGAAGCTTCAAGATGCTAAGCTGCAGTCAAAAAAAGGGCTTTAGAGAGTTTCTGTAAAGAGGAGTGGGCCAAAATCCCTCCTGAGATGTGTCCAAACCTGGTGACCAACTATAAGAAATGTCTTACCACTGTGCTTGCCAACAAGGCTTTCTCCACCAAGTAATTTTATCGCATTCACTAATGTAAAGTTAATATGTAAATGTTCATATAATTAGGCTTCCCAGGTGCTCAGTGACCTCCTGGTTCCTCTTAAAGTTCTGCGTCCAGTAATGCGCTGTGCATCAATTGCAACTGCAAATTGCAAGGTGCCTTTGAGAAAATCGTCATATGGGCAAACGGCATTCTCTGTATTAACATGTTGAATTCTTTACCTTCAAAACTTAGGCTGTAGCCTGACTGGGAACACTTTAAAATTAAACTGAAACACTTTTTAAAGATTAACCAGTCATGCAGGCATGAATAATCTGCTGTTTTTTGTTATGGTATAGTCTGTGCCCTGTGGTACTTTGTTTGACTGTTGTTTTAATGTATGCTTTTATTATATAGATTGTGTATGTTATTTATTTTTCTTGTGTTTTAAAGGCCTAGCTAAGGATGGGAATTTCAAACTAGCTTAGGCAATAAATGCTGTGGTGTGTTGCATGGTTCATGTAACATACTTGTCCCTATGTAAAAATGAACTAAACTACTAAGTCATGGTTTTTTTGGGGGATCAAATACTTATTTCACTCAATGACATGCAAATCAATTCACAACTTTTATGTAATGTTTTTTTCTGGATTTTTGGTTGATATTCTGTCTCTCTCCATTAAAATGAAACTACCATAAAATTTGGAGACTGTTCATTTCTTTGTATGTGAGCAAACTCACAAATTTAGCATAATTATTTCCCCCACTGTATGTTAAATGTTGCTCCAATAACAACTGCAGCTGCACAGTGCTGTGCAGGTCAAAGGACTATCCTTTAATCCCTTTGATAACACTATGATGTGTACACGCAATTCATTCCCATGCAATTCACTGAATTTCAGATTCCTTTACCCTTGGCTCAGCTCTATCATGCTAACACACCCTGTCATTTTTTTTAACCACTTATTTTTTAACAGAAAAAATCAAGGGACCAGATCACCCTGCCTGAGACAGGGTTACTGTGGCCCTACCCTGGAGCCAGGCCTGGGGAGGGAGCTTGAGGGAGAGCGCCTGAGAGATACTGGCTAGATATAGTTGGGCTCACCTCAACGCACAGCTTGGGCTCTGGAACCAGTCTCCTGGAGAGGGGTTGGACTCTTTCCAGTCTGGAGTTGCCCTCGGTGAGAGGCGGCGGGCAGGGGTGGGTATCCTTATATCCCGCCGGTTTGCTGACTGTACGTTGGGGTTCTTCCCGGTGGACAAGAGGATTGTTTCCCTGTGCCGTTGGGTCGGGGAACGGGTCCCTCAGGGTATCCTGTGGGAGGTGCTTCGGGAGTATGGGGTGTTGTTACGGACCATTCGCTCCCTGTACAAACGTTGCAGGAGCTTGCTCCGCATTGCCACCAATAGGTCAAACTCGTTCCTGGTGGGTGTTGGACTTTTGCCAGGGCTGCCCTTTGTCACAGATTCTGTTCATAATTTTTATGGAGAAAATTTCTAGGCGGAGCCAAGTGGCGGAGGGCTTCCACTTTGGTCGTCTCAGAATCCCATCTTTGCTTTTTGCGGATGATGTGGTTCTGTTGGCTTCATCAGGTGGTGGCCTCCAGCTCGCACTGGAGTGGTTCGCAGCTGAGTGTGAAGCGGCGGGAATGAGAATTAGGGGGAAGGAGTTTCTGACACTGTTCCAACACTGACCTGCAGTTTGGACTGTGAATCTCAGGTGTTCAGGCTTTAGACTCAGCCTGGGGTATTTCCCCTTAGAGAAGCCCTAGTGGAGCCTGGATAGCTCAGATGGTAGAGCATCAGACTTTTAATCTGAGGGTCCAGGGTTCAAGACCCTGTTCAGGCAGTGAAACTACTCACATCAATGTGTTGCCATGTGATATGTTCTGGATTTCTTACTTGCTGAACTACCAAAACAATGGTAGTGCTCCTTCTGAAGATCATGAAAAACACCAGTCACTTCTTCTAGTGTGTAATGTCAAGGAGAGTGTGAGCGAGAATTTATCTTTAAAAACAGTGTGAATGCTTATGGTGGATCTTTGTAGAGCCTACCATGTAACCTACATAAGTGGCTGACATGATTGCCAGCATTTATGCTTGTGCGTGGTGTATTATGTGTTAATTACCTTGTAGTCGTGACCTTGTAGGGTTCAAGTCCCTGTTCAGGCAACTATGCTTTAATGGTAATGACCCCTCGTATCTGACAATGGAAAGCTGTGAGGGAAAGGGCTTTTAACACTGTTGCACCATTAACTGGCAGTATGGACACATTGTGAATCTAGCTTTAGAGTTGGGCAGGAATATTTTCCCTGAAAATAAGCCTAAAATTGCTGGATTTTATCCCATCTGACACTGAATGAGAGACAATGTCACCTCGGATATGACCCTTTGTTTTCAGAAAGGGTGATAACGACCCTGCTATTTGACTTTGGAAAGAGTTTATTCAGCTGTCCCCTTTAAACAGCTGGTGGAAAAATTCTCTGTAGTTTGATCCATATGGAAGACACTTTTATGTCTCTTAGTGTTTATATTATAAAGTTGGTCGAGCATCAGGCTTTTAATTAGAGGATTTGGGATTCTAGTTCCAGTTTCCTTTTGAGTATTTACTTTGACATTTCAAGTTTTTAAAATTGGAAACAGGATAGAAAGTGTTCAAAAAAAGAATGTCATCAGCACACAGATTTAGTGCAACAGAGACTTCTCTTGCTGTGATTTTTTTGGGGTGTTTAATTTGAACTTCTCTCTAAGTTCATTTTAATATTTTTATTAAACTTTTGTGGTATTTTTTTTTATCTCCCTGTACAGGTTGTCAGAAAATATGCAGTTAATACATCCCCCATCCTCTCTTACAGCTTTAGTGCCTCTCGAAAGGCTCTGACAGAGATTGAGTAGCTTAGTTAGTAAAGCATCAGACTCTTAATCTGAGGGTTCAAGTCCCTATTCAGGTGTTAGAATTGTTAATTTATTAACCACAATAAATCATGTTGTCCTACAATTCATTGTTTATTAATGTTGCTCTCTGTTAGCTTTAGTTAATTTATTCTACTGTGCATCTCATCATCAGTTATGACTCCAACATGGACGACAGCCGAGACAACAAGAAGAACCGGTTCTCCAACACCATGGTGTTCATGGAGGAGTATCTCAACAACGTCCTGCACGATGACGTGCCATTCCACAACGAGGAGAAAAACAAGCTCACATACGAGGTCTGTGTCTGTTCCCTCATTTTACAACTTTATCCATACTTCATACTTTTCCCCTGATCATTTCTTCTGTTTCCCTTCTTCCTCCAGGTGGTGAGTTTGGCCAGACATCTGATCTACTTTGGCTTCTACAGTTTTTTTGAACTACTCAGACTCACCAGAACCCTGCTGGGCATCATCGACTGTAGACCCAATCCAGGACACGCCGGTCTCTTATTCCATGATGATGCATCAGGTAACGAACAATACTGTAAAAACATCTGTGACAAAGATATGTAATTGTTTAACAACTAATTCTGACATCAGAAAGAAAGTGCAAGACATTTTTACATGTGATTTTACTGGTGTGAAGTGAAAACGGTCTGAGAAAGACAGCAGTAAGTAGGCAATAAGAGAGTCCCCACCAATCCTGGGAGCTCACACCAAATGTCCAATGAGAGGAAGACCAGACGTTAAGAGAAATATCCCCAAGAATTCAGTGAAACATCAGTTAACCTTTCCTTAATTCATCTATTTTGTCCTTCCTGATGTCCAGGAGTCATCGCAGTAGAAAATTCTGACAGCTTTGGTAATGTTTCCTACCTCTGTGAAGAAAATACTTCATCTTCTTTTATCAATTAATGGACATTGCTGGCCCCTTACCAAATCCAATTTTTTTTCTGTCTTTGCATTTGTACCATCTGGTTATTTTCTCTCTCTTTCCGGTATTTTTGTGTCTATTTTGTGTATTTCAGGTATTTTATGTCTCCATTTTGATTTCATTTGTATGTTTCTCTTTTTGCATTTGTTTAGTGTTTCTTCTCAGTCTTTTTTTGAGTTGTTTTGTGTTTTTGTGTTTTTATTTTGTCACTTTTATGGTTATATTGTGTGTTTTCGTTGTCATTTTCTGACCCATTTTGTTAGTTTTGTGGCTCACTGTAGTTGTTTTAATTTTGTGTTTCTCTTTGGTCACGTGCTGGACTGTCCAACAACAGCAGATTCTTTCCCAGGGGCCTCCTGACGTTTTCACCGCCCATTCAATAATCATCCCATGGATGTATGAATGTTATTGAAATTATTTCTAAAATTGTCAGGTTGACTACACTGACAGTGTTTTTTCTCGTCGGTATGAAGGGAAGAATGTGAAGCGCTCCATACACGGGATGGGTCAGATGATGTCGACCATGGTTCTCAACAGGAAACAATCCATATTTGGAGGTGGAGGTCCCAGAGGCGCAGGACTGGGGGCGGGGCTTGTGCTTGATGGACAGAGAGGCAGTAAGGATAGTCTTGACAAGATGGACCTGACAGTGATGGATACCAAGCTAAAGATACTGGAGATATTACAGGTAATATAACTTTAATTTAATTTTATACTCTGCAGCCACTTTGTTAGGTACACCACTATTTCTACATTTAGCCTGTAATCAAGTGGATATAAGAATGACCTTAAACCCCTTTGCAGAGCATAAGTTCAGACTGTATGTTATGATTTTAATGTAAAATGTGTTAAATCAACTCCACTCTGCTTTTCATCAGTTCATCCTAAATGTTCGTCTGGACTACCGTCTCTCCTTCCTGCTTTCCGTTTTCAAGAAGGAGTTTGTGGATGTTTATCCCATGGCTGATGCTGATGCCACCACTAATATGGAGCATGCAGGTAAACACACAGCTGGCAGAAACATGCTCTTTCAACCCTAATATATATAAAGAGAATATAAAAAGCTGCCTTCTGCTGCTGAATTCAGTTCACATTTGGTACGCAAAAGTGCTTGTACATAGATGTCTAAAATATATACCTAAATACCTAAAAATACAAAAATTGGTGCAAATCAATTGGGACCTATTATGCTTTTCTTTATTTTCTGTTATATACGTGCTGTTAAAATCGTGGATGCTCATATTTAATATGGCCAAACATTTAAATAATGACATCAGCATATGTACAGGTTTTCCCCGTGAGCCAAAAGCTCAGGCTTCCAACTATTCTAAATGCTCAGTTTCTAACAGTTTTTTCTACTCTTGGATCTGTATAACCCTCTGTTAGAGTGGATATGCCAAATGTGGTCATCTCAGGAACAAATCTCAAATCTTTTATTTGCTAGGAACCGCCACTCAGAAGAAAGTTTGCTTAAAAGAGTATGGGGGAGGAGAGCTTTAATGACTTGTTTCAGAGGATGAACTGAGGAGCTGCACCAAGGCCCAGAATAACATAAATACAGATTGTTTTGAACTGTGGTTCATGCAGAGCTGCTCTGGCAGAATCCAAAAACAGAAATAAATAGCTGGAAATGAGCATGATAGGCCCCATTTAAATATATTTACTTTTTTTTTTTTTTACAATACTTGATGGGATAAATTTCCAAGGAAATTTTACATGGATTTTTCTAGATAACCATTTCTGTGATTTTAGAAATGGAGTTGTGTGTGTGGTCTACCTAAACACCCACCCTGCAGTTTTTGGTTAAGGTGCTTGTTGTTACTTCTCTCCCAATGCTTTCAGATGTCCCAGTTAACATGGATATGACAGGTAGAACTCATATTAGAGTCATAATAAAAGAAACCTATAGACACATTTTCCCCAATTTCCATTTCATATTTATTAATATATATACCATCAAAAGTGAACCACATGAGCAACCTGTGTGTGCCCACAAATAAGCTTCAATTACCTTTAGTCCTGTTGTATTAATGTCTGCCTTTTTGTCCCTCCTCAGCCACCATCAACCTGCAGCACATTGGAGAGCAAGCAGAGGCCATGTTTGGAGTTGGGTATGTAATGCTAGATATATGCATATGCACAGGTTTTATTAATATAACACACACACACATTAGGTACTTTGCATGTATTTGTGTGCAGTAAAGGGAACAGTATCCTGGAGGTGGATGATGAAGGTGGTCGGATGTTCCTCCGGGTGTTGATCCACCTCACAATGCATGATTACGCTCCTCTGGTGTCTGGAGCCCTGCAGCTGCTGTTTAGACACTTCAGCCAGCGACAAGAAGTGCTGCATACCTTCAAACAGGTACATACATACACACACAGCCTACACAAACGAGCGCTGATTAGAAAACAAAATCCAACATCTTTTCCCTAAAAGGCTGACCTCTTTATTTTCTAAATAAAAGGCTTCAGCAGAAAGAGTATGAGTAGTCATGAGAATCACTACACAAAACTCGCTGAAAGTACTTCAACAAATGTGTCATATGATTTACTTTATATTGTCTTGTTTGCATTTATTGTATTTTTTTGTCATTTAAATATTGCTTTCAATGTTCAAACTGCAGCCACACTAACTACAGCGTACATTAATCATCACTGTCATGCTCTGCCTGGGAATTGTGACCAAGAGGGATATACTACAAAGCAAGTAGTCAGGCTTCTGCTTCAATCTCTGTACAGTCACATAAAAGGAGGCGTTTGATATGTCATTTCACTCTTCTTCCACAGAAAGTCAATCAGCTGAGCACCACCTACTCCAATCAGAGACATTATTGGAGGAACGGGCGATCGAGCTCTTTAAAATCAAGACTGTTGCTGAAAATAAGACAAGAGAATAACACTGCAGAAGATTTTCTGATTTAACCATCACAAGCACACTGAGTGGTAAAATGAATATATTAACTCAAGGTAATATATTCATTTTACCACTCTGTGCTGCTGTTTATTTCTAATGTGCCAGAAGTACATTAGAGCTCTGAAACTTTAAATTGCATATATTTAAACATTACAGATCACTCAGTGTGCTGAGGTCTGACTCTGTCCCATAGCCTAATAAAGGAGACATGGAAATCACTTTAGTTTGTCGCCAGATCAAAATGGAATTGCTTGTATCGACTGAATAGGTATTCTTGGTGATGAATAGCCTAAAAATGTAAATGAATAATTTTGTAATCTGCCTTCTGGTAGCGGCAATTCCAGCGGTGAGATCAGCAGGTTGTATACATAAAACATCAGCAGAGAATCTGTATCATACTTAGAGCGTACTATAAATAAAACAGTTAGTGAAAACATGGCGCTTCCAGCTGATTTTAAACTGAAATTCTGAACATAACCTGCTCCAGACCAGTTTATGTGTTCAGCGTAATTTACCATGGTAATCTAGGTAGGTGAAAAGAGGGCCACCTTTGTGATACTGATGTCTTTAATATAGCTCGCTAACCCATCAATCTTGCTTCATATTACACCCCTCAGGTCATCAGCGTCCTGGTGTTCACTGAATAAACAATCGAATCAATGGTGGATTTCCTTTCTAATCATTCACCATGTGTTCAACATAGCTATCATAGTCAGTGATACTGAATCTGAGTATTGTTCATAGACTCTTCTCAGAGCCTGGGTAGCTCAGCTGGCAGAGCATCAGACTTTTAATCTGAGAGTCCAGGGTTCAAGTCCCTGTTCAGGTGTAGTATTTACTTTGAAAATTCAATTTAAAATTGAACACAGGATAAACAGTTTTTCAAAAAAGTTTGCAGGTTCAAAGAAAAGAGAAGAGAATGCTGAAGTGTCATCAGCATAAGACTGAAGTTTGACAGATTTCATGCAAGAGTTGACGTTGATGTGACTTTATACATACTGTAATCTCAGAAAATTAAAAATGTAACAAAAAATATTGCTAGTTTTTTGTATCATATCAACAAATCTACTTGTCTCTTACACAAAAACATTAAGCAGAACACTCATGTTAATCGTTCAAGTTACTTTACGTTGTGGCTACAGGTCCAGCTGCTGATCTCTGCTCAGGATGTGGAAAACTACAAGCTGATCAAGGCAGATCTGGATCGCCTGAGGACACTGGTGGAGAAATCTGAACTGTGGGTGGAGAAGAAGAACTCAGGAGGAGGAGAAGGGAAAAAGGACAAGAAGGACAAGAAGGAAAAAACTGAGGTAAAGACTAATGAGATGACTAACTGGGAGAAGTGTTTGAAAGTTGAAAAGGTAAACAGTTTTTAAAAACACACTTTCAGGATCCCGTGAGGAGAAATTACCAAAATGAAGTTAGGTCATAGATTTAGGAACTTACGGATTAAAGACATTCTGTATTTATAATTTTAATTTATTATTCATAGTGACCTAAAGCCTTTGACTTCACTGTTTAGAAAGGTGCAGGCCTTTTATAATAACAGCCTAACCACCCTGTGGCACCATTTCTCTAATCTGAAAGCATCCAGGAATTCATCTTTTCAACAACAACAACAAAAGTTCTGTCTTGGCTTAATAATATGAAGCCTGGGTAGCTCAGTTGGCAGAGCATCAGACTTTTAATCTGAGGGTCCAGGGTTTAACGCCCTGTTCAGGCAAACAGGTTGATTAAAGGTTTGGAAAAAATCCAAAGGAGTGATTGTGATGTGGTAGAAACTCAAATTTCTCTTTTATACAGTTTTTTAAGTAGTCATAAAAGGAGCTTAGGTTTTTTTTTTTTTCATAAATACTAGGTAGACATTATTAATGTGTCCTTTGTCTTCAAACGCTACAATAGTTCAGCAACATTTCAGATACATAAATAATAACAGTAAAGCTGCACAGAGCAGGGGAGACAGACAAAAATCTTAATAATTTAATTTTCATACTTATTACCCAGCATTATATTACCCACTGAAAAACGCACTATCATCAGCATACAGTTAGTTTGAGCGAGAGTTCATGCAATGAGCTGAAGTCAAAATTACTTTGTAAATGTTGTCTAACCTGTTTTTCTAAGATTTCATTTCTTTTTCAGGACCAATAGAATCTTCATGTCTAGATGTCTGAATGGCATCATAAGCTTTTGCCAATATGACAACTAACCAATTATTAACCACTAACTAACTAACTAACTCATTCAGAGTCACTATTAAACCAACACACTAACCTTAACATTATTAATAATCAGAATACTACAAATAAAAAACTAAAGTAACTAAACAAAAACAAAAATATATCTTTTGGACTTTTGCATCCTGGTTTTTGGTGTTGGGCTTGCTGGTGTCTCATTTGGATACATGGTCCTGGGTTCATATTTGGCATGGGACTTTTGTTGCATGGCGTCTCTCTCTCTCTCTCTCTCTCTCTCTTGTTGTTTCTACTTTGAAATACAGACACACTACTTCAAAAATGTTTTTAAAGAACTATTTTCTCTTTGTTATAAATCCTATACACTAACACTGCGTATTTTTAGCTTGTCAAGCTTTGTTAAAACATTTGCCTGATAGTAAGACTACAGTTTTTATTTTCAGTCCAGTAACATCAACTCAAGAAGCTTGTAAATATATTACAAGCAGAGTTTTAATGTGAGGAAAGGGCTTTAGCCACACCAGTTTTAATTTGTTTGTTAGTTAGGAACTTCACTGCATATCCCAGCCAATATTTTCCTTCCTCATATTCAAAACAAGAGTAATTAAAAAAAAAAAAAACAGTAATCTTACAGAAGAAACCTAAAGGAATTTCCAAATATTGGAATAAATGATGCAAAACTAGCCATACATGGACAGTTTGTTTTTAGCATTTAATAATGGTGCAAACAATGCATCAAAGCACCAACGTCAGAGAGACGACTTTGACAAAAGAGCAGTAGATTATTTGACTCAGAGGGAAATTAGATGTACTATAGTGTTTGTAGACATCCCTATACATTCAAAAGGTTAGGTTTGCACGGACAATATTCTACGCTGCTACCCATGTCTGTTTAATGGTATATTTGGTCCTTAACCTCTTAACATTCACCAAGTCACTGGTGACTCATCTAGGGTTAGGGGCAGCGTTTGTGTTAGGTTAACGCCTACTCCTTTTTTATAGGATTGGAACCTATTTGGAACACCCAAATGGAAAAGCTTTGAACAGAAAAGACTGTAATGCCAAAATGTATGAGACTTTATTGGAGAGGTAACATTTTCATAACACTTAATTTTCTGAAACATTAGCATTAGCATGTGGCTATAACAAAACCCAACCCTAACCCTAACCCTAGCCAGATTGCTGGTGACCTGAAATGTTATTAGATCAAAAAGTAGATTTGAATATTGGCCAGCGTCACAAATGTAGGTTAATGTCCTTGATGAGGACAGATTGAGTGCATAATGTGGTACCGTACCCAGAGCGAACTGCATATGCTGTCTTACCCTCTGCATCCTGCAGGGGGCATCACAGGAGGCAACACCCAAGACGGAGAAACTGAAGGAGGGCAATGAGAACTACCAGAAAGTGAAGGAGGTAAGAGCACTCGTTCATGTATGTTCCTTCAACTCATGATCAGTTTTTCCTTTTTATTTTTCTCCGTCTTCACTGTGGTGTTTCTGCAGCGCTCTTCCCACAAATCACTGATCAGTTAATCAATGTGGGTGCGAGGTCTTTCACATGGTGCTCTTATTTTTGTCTCTTTAGCAATGGTGGTTTTTCACTGCTCAGAATAATTACATTTAATTATTCTTTCCTAATATTTGCCCTACCAAATCTCATCTACCAAATGTCTCAAATGGAAACAAAGATAAAAATGAAAGGATACATTTGAATTTTCTGAACACCACTTCACTGTAAGAAGTTAAGGACAAAGCTCACAGTCCTTGTTTTGCAATTGAGTAAATCCAAAATTTTCTTTTGCTCTATTAGTTTTAGCTTCCAAACTATTCAATTGTTGCCACTATGTGTGCAAATTATCTTGTATTTCTTTAATCTTTGGAACAAGTTCAGGTTTCATACAATTTCCAATCACAACCTTTGTGAGCAAATCACACAAACTGTCCACAATGAAATGTCATTACCAATCAATCTTTATCTGGTTCATTAATGATTGATATCATGTGTTACTGTGTTACCGAGATATATTACAATTTCGAAACTACTGTTACAACCCAATAGTTATATTTTTTTGTCACGTTTCCTCCTATTTTTAGCCCGGACACAAAATCACAAAATGCCAACTTAATGATTCACTTAATATTTGTTAATGAAGTTAAGCTTTGTTCCCTCTAAAATTAAAAAATTAACTGAAATAGAGTGATTTGGTTTTTAGTTAGTAATCCTAAGGGGCCCAGCAGTGAGCCTTGGGGAACCCCATAACTAGTATTAAGTATATCTTTAAATTAGATGTTGGGGAAACAAATACATAAATGAAAAATCTGTCACTCACAAACACAATTAATGTTAGCATTTTAGAAATGAAAAATATCACATAGAGTATATTTTAAAAAAAACAGTGAGCCCAACACTGAGCCTTGGTGAGCTCCATTAGTAATGCTCAGTAATTCTTACAATTATTCTTAAAGTTATCTTTGTGAACATACTGGTAATTTTTCTACATATAGTGCTATATACATATTGTTTAACACAGTAAGTAAATGTGTGACATTTTAAAATTTATTTATTTAAAATTTTTAAATGAACACTTTTTTAGTATGTAAAGAAATCTTATAGTCTGTCAGTTCTAAATTTTGTTTGGCTATATGATAGACTTTACATGTTAAAAGAAGTCAAATGAAGATGAAATCACATTTTATTACACAGTACATACTTTCTTTGGGGGACAATTGTAACTAACTGCTAGAAAAGTGAAATAAACTGATTTTATGCCATATACAGCCCATCAAATAGTTATTTAAAATTAAACTTTATTTAAACTTAAATAAAAAAAAAAAAAACAGATTTCAAGGTGATTAAAAATGACTGAAATGATATTGTGTCCTCACAAAATGTACAGAAAATGTCGTTTTAGTCTTCTCCATTTGGTCAACCAAAACCAGCCTCAAGAGGCTTTGGTGCATTGTGTTTATTGAGACAAGGATGTCTATATGACTGTCAGCCAAGTGTTTGCATTGTATTATCTGTTTTGTCTTGGCCCTGAAAAATTCCACTAATAATAAAAACAAACTAAAACTAATGCTGAAAGTAATAAAAATTAAACTGAAACTAAACATTTTAACCAATAAAGACTGAAACAAGCAAACTGATACCTCTCCTGGCCACAGTCTGACAAACATCTGTAACCACACACGGCCTCCCTGTCCATCCTCTCTCTCCTCTCCTCTGTAGATCCTGGAGAGGTTGCATAAGATGTGCAGCAGTGGAGTTTGGAAGAAGCAGCAGAGGCTGCTGAAAAACATGGGAGCTCATAAAGTGATGCTGGACCTGCTGCAGGTCTCCTATGACAAGGTAAGATGGGAAACCACTTAAATAACAGGACTTCATCGGATTCTCTAAGCCGTGACCATATTATATAACAAACATCTCTCGGTGGAGAACCTTGATTTTAAAACCTAAATTTTCTCATTAATAACTTATTACAAATGTTTTTTCTTCTGCCAATCTTCTTTTCAAACTGAACTATGGGCTAGTTTTAATAACATAATGCTTAATTAAATAGGTTTAAATGTGTGATTTAGCAGGAGCTCAGCCACATTATATTAATGCAGCAGTTTTGCAGCAGTTCTACTTAACTTACCATGACTGGTTTCTGTGGTTTTATTTAATTTCCTCTAACCTGTATGTGGTAATGTTCAAACTACTCAGAGTGTAACCAATTTTTAAAAGAACAGCTCAGCTCAACAAAGCACCAACCCTCTGGTCTGTTTCTTTGTGTGTGCACAGAACGATGTGAAGATGCAGGAGATCATCAGGTACACTCACCTGTTCCTGCAGAAGTTCTGTATGGGGAACCAGGAGAACCAGGCTCTGCTGCACAAGAACCTCAACCTGTTCCTCAACCCCGGGGTACACTGCTTTAAAAACACAGCTGGTTTACTTGGTGTTATTCAGTATTATATGCATTTTCGCCTCCTACAGGCTTCAGTGCCACAAAATACTCATAATTGAAGAGCAGTGGAGCCACTTTAAGTTTGTCCTGATGCTAGTTCTAGATGAATGAGTGAATGAAAATCTGTGCTTTTGGAAAGGCATCAGGTTCAACCACATATTTTAAATATTGTATCGTGTAAAAGGGATACATGATGCTTTAAATAGAGCATCTATCTGAGTTGGTTTTCAAAACAAATCAATCTAAAAATGTGGTTAATTTTTAAGTGTCCTTTTTAGGATCACATAGGATAAAATGAGAAAATAGTAATGATTTCTTACATTAGAATTTTTCTTGCCCAGGACAAAATGTGCTTGTTTATTAGACTGTTTGCAGGAATCTGGTGCTATCTGGTTTTGAACTTCAGTTATGTTTAGGTTCAAGTGATTTCCTGTTTTATTTTGCAGTTCCTGATCTCTTTACTTCCTGTCTCTGTCAGTTTTCCCTCCTTTGTAATTGTCTGCTCTGCCCTTGTCAGTTTAAATGTGACACACCTGTTTCCCATTAGCCATTGACCCTCCTGTGTATATATCCAACCTATGTAGCTCTTCCTGTTTTTGAGCAGTGCAGTCAAGCTTTCCAGCTTTCCTTGCGTGTTTCTAATATTTACTTTAATCCAACTGCAGCAGTCAAAACAGTGGTGATAACTAAGCATGAAGCATCTTTAAGTTAATTCTCTAACAGTTCATTGTGCCTAATTTCTACACAGGCTGCTGAAATCTAATTTAAAAATTACTTTTAAAGATTTAGTTGTTTTTCTTGTTGTAGAGACTTTAAAGGCAAATAATCCAGTTTTAAGCCTCTTTAACTTCGATTCTGGACAGTTGAGCTCAAACGAGTTGAAATCTGAGAGGTTTTGCTCGTTTTACAGTTTTTGTAATGGATAGATTTTTATTCTAGCTTCAAGGAAACTAACAAATGGGTCATTTTTGAGCGAATTTCACAGGTTATTTATATGCTGTGTTGTTTCTAGTGTTGCTGTTATTTTACCAGGAAGCAGCTGATATGAAACTGAATCCTTGGAGTTTGTCTTATTTTGCCTTTTGAGAAAAAGTGAGCTGAATTAATACATAAATAATCTATCTTTTTACTCAATTTGAAATCGAGTTTGTAAATCATGTCATGCTGTAAGAATTACGATGGTGTTGCCATCCATTTTCAGGATATTAAACTGCCTGTCCAGTAATCTGGTGATGCATCACACCTTTCACTTCCATGTCATCCCATGTTTATTGGCCAAAGAAGTATTTAAAAAGATATAAACTCTTTTATTGGGACAATGTTAAAGACAAATAATTGAGTTTTAATCATCTTTAACTAGAATTTCTGACAGCTGTATGAAGCTTAACTACCTCAAATCTGAAGCTTTTTTTTTTTACAGTTAGGTTGTTTTATGCAGAAGACAAGTTATGCAGTTAAACCAGCTGACAGATTTTACTTTAGATAAACAACTTTTACTTGTTTACAGAATGTTTCTGCTGTGTCTCGAGTGTCTTTAAGGTAATTTGCCTGCAGTTGTTGAGGAATCTCTGAGAAACTTGTCTGAAAATAAACCAGTAAGAGGAAGAGTCTTAATGAATGTAAATCGTCTGTTGTGTGGTTTGATCAAGTCGTCACACAGAGTTCTGGGAGTTTGTTTTCACTATTTTCAGACATTCAAAAGACACTACAGTTATTTTTCTAACTGCAAACAAAAGTCAGAACTTGACTTCTCTAAATAAATACAGTAATAATAAATGGATAAAATTTAAATAGTCATGTACTCAACCAGAAGTTAAATCCATTTTTGCTTTTTGAACTTTTCCTCATCCTCGTCCAGCTCCTCGAGGCGGAGACTGTGCAGCACATCTTCAGTAATAACTACCAGCTGTGCAGTGAGATCTCGGAGAGTGTCCTGCAGCACTTCATCCACTGCCTGGCGACACATGGCCGCCACGTCCAGTACCTCAACTTCCTCCACACCATCATCAAGGCCGAGGGCAAGTACGTCAAGAAGTGTCAGGACATGATCATGACTGAGGTGAGGACGAGATGCGTTGTTTCATATGTACCCAAACCTCTCAGTATTGAATGTTTTTTTGTGCTGATGTAGTCGTATCTTACTTTAATCTCTCCTTGTAGTTAACTAACGCTGGTGAGGATGTGGTCGTCTTTTACAACGACAAAAGCTCATTTAAAGTCATGCTGGAGCTGATGGCAGAGAGTAGGGAGGGCGTCGGTGAGAGCAGCCCACTCAGGTAACAATGATTTTGATCAATCAGGATGACCTCATTAAGATTTACCCTCAAATATATACGAATCAGGAGTATAAAGCCCACTTATTTCTTAAACTGTGCTGGTGTCAGATTTTAAAACTGATTAAAAGCATTTTCTTTTTCTAGAGTATCTATCTACAGTAAAAAGGGGTAGGATCATCTGTAATAGTACATATTAGCCATATTACAATTGTTCAGGCCAGCCATTCCCAAGCTTTAGACCTCCATGGCCCATTTTTAAATGTGAAAATCATCTGCGGCCCTCTTCAGCTGCTGTGGCCACAGCTTCAAAACAGGAAAGAAATTGACTGAGGCTTTATAGGTCTTTGTCCAGAATATCAGAACAGCTTCAGCTGAAAAATGTTTGTGATTACTGTGCTGACTGATTTGGTTTCAGCAGATTTTGCTCTATAAAAATATTACTGCTTTTTTTAAGTATATATTGTATGAATAAGTGTTACATTTGAGTGAAAACCCTGCAGTGTAAATCAGCTGTATGGACAACACAGAGATAACCGTTTTTCAAGTTAGCATCGGGTGCTGTTATTTCACAAATAGGCTGTTGTGTTTTTCATCCAAGGTTTAGGTGTTGAAGTCACGTCTTCTCCCCTGCAGGTATCACATCTCTCTGGTGGAGCTACTGGCTGCCTGTGCAGAGGGGAAAAACGTGTACACTGAGATTAAATGCACCTCCCTGCTGCCCCTGGAGGACGTGGTCAGAGTGGTGACACATGAGGACTGCATTACCGAGGTACTGTGTCTGTAGTTTTCAGGTACAAACTGCTTTGATTATACCATAAATCTAATCTGACTTTGTGTCTCCAGGTGAAAATCGCCTATGTGAACTTTGTGAATCACTGTTACGTGGACACAGAGGTGGAGATGAAGGAAATCTACACGTCCAACCACATCTGGAAACTGTTTGAGGACTTCACTGTGGACATGGCTCGAGTAAGAACAGCACTGTCCTGCTGAGCTGATCCCACCGTACTGCACAAAGCAAAAAAATAGTGACTAAACATTTGCTCGAAAAGCAGTTAGGATCACAATCTGACATGTAGATATCTTCTCTTAACATAAAGAGTGTTATAATATAGATGTATAAAAATTTTGAGGAAAAACCTGGTTACAGCATGTGCGAGAGATTAAATCTATTTTACCATATTTCATAAATTTGAAAAGCAGAAACAGTTCTGATACACCAGTATCATATGTAAACAAAAGTAACAAAAGCTGGCTAGTATATTATTTTACAGTATATTATTTATCTTAGATGACAGACCCCAGTTCATCTCTGACTCAGATCAGCTGTCTGAGCTTGTATTTCTTTAAGGAACCACCCTTTTCTTCTAATTAGCCAATTTCTGGAAGCCTACCAACGAGCAGCACCCTGTGTTCATTAGATTCTGTCAGTTCTGAGTAACGGGCTGCCTCCTGTTCTGTTCTGTGGTGCTGATGTTTTCTCCTCTGCAGGTCTGTAATAAACGAGAAAAGCGGCTGTCTGATCCGGTCTTGGAGAAGTACATCATCAGTGTGGTTTTTGACACCATCAACGCCTTCTTCAGCTCCCCTTTCTCTGAAAACAGCACTTCGCTGCAGGTGAAGCACATGCTGTACTGTGGTGATGAAACTCTATTTAAATGTAGTTGTGGTTAGTTATATTGCTTCTCTCTCTCTCTGTCAGACTCATCACACCATCATGACTCAGCTGCTTCAGTCGTCCGTCAGACTGCTGGACTGCCCCTGGTTACAGCAGCAACACAGAGGGCAGGTGGAGGCCTGCATCAAGACCCTCGCTATGACAGGTAACCCACCTGGCCCAGTGCCACGTGTTACACATCAGTGATTCCCAACTTTTTCTCTCATGTTTCCCACTGAAAGAAAAAAATCAGGTGACCTACTCTTGGGAGGTTCAAACACTAGAATAATTTCTCTCTCTTCAGCTAAGAACCGTTCCATCTCTCTGCCTCTGGATCTGGAGGCTCAGATCAGCTCTATGCTGTCCAGTTCAGCTCTGAACTCTCTGTCACGCAATAACCCAAACTACAAATCCTCCACCCGCTCCATCCGCCCCATCGCTCCCACCAACCCCTGGGACTACAAGAACATCATAGAGAAGCTGCAGGTACACAAAGCTACACCAAAACAAAGACTTTTCTTTTTATTTCAGAGTAACTTTTATTTAACCAAGACAGCAGTGACCAACATTATTCCTTCTTGAAATTTGCTCTGCGTCTTCCTCAGGACATCATAAACACTCTGGAGGAGCGTCTGAAGCCGCTGGTGAACGCCGAGCTCTCGGTGTTGGTGGACGTCCTCCATCAGCCGGAGCTGCTGTTCCCAGAAGGAACCGATGCCCGACAGCGCTGCGAGTCTGGGGGATTCATCTCAAAGTAGGTCATCTGAATCTAAAAGACGCTGCAGCACTGATACCCTGACAGAAGGATGATGGGAAAAATGACGTCTGTGTCCTGTCCAGGTTGATCCAGCACACCAAAGCGCTGATGTTGTCAGAGGAGAAGCTGTGTATAAAAGTCCTGAGGACGTTGCAGGAGATGCTCATCAGGACTCTGGACTTTGATGAAAAGGTCAGTTATTAATGGCTGGGACTAGTGAACATAACAGAGTGTTTCAGCAGCACAATCAGCCTGTAAATCCCAAATAATTCCAAACCTTTGTGGCCATGGATGGATTAGGAGACAAGAAGTCCTGGAGCAAGAAACCAAGACTTTACATCTCCTTATTGTTGTTTTATATCAGTTTGTGGTTGGTTTGTGTTGCTTTGTGGGTTGTTTTTTTCTTTTCTTTTTTTTTATCTCTTTGTGGTCATTTGGTGTCTTTTCACAGATGTCTTCCCCAAAGTGCAGTCTCTGGGCCGTTTTGTTGCTTTGTTATCAATAAGCATTTTTCATTCGTTTTGGGGTTGGGTTCCTTGTTAGTGAATGTCTCTTTGTGGTAGTTTCACATCTGTTTGGAGTCCATTTGCATCTCTTTACAGTTTGTTGGTATCATTTTGTGGTGGTTTTCATCTCATCTCTCTGTAGTTCTTAAGCATCTCTTTGGCATCTTTTCTGTTAATGGATTGTCTGATAGTTAAATAATTTGTAATAATTATGACTATTAATTCAAGTCAAAGCATTATAAGAATATTTGACAATTTTCAGAGTTTCAGAATTTTCTCTGATGGTAAATTAAAACTAGAAGCTAATGATCTATAAAGTATGTGGATGTCTGTATTTACTATTGTAAAGTTAGTTCTCTCCTTGTCAGGATCCTGTAGATATGATGAATTTTGGTTTAGGTTAACTATAACAGGACAGAGGTTTAAGTGATTTTCTGTTTGACTGGTTTCAGGGAATAGCGTTGCGCAAAGTTTTACTGCAGAACTACTTGTTTCCAAACAAGAAGAACAACCCAAAGAACGACCTGGCTGAACTCGGAGCTACAGGTAAACTGCTTCATACTGACAACATTTAATGTGTTCAGCTGCTGCCACCATTTGTGTAAGCTGAACACTTCCTGTCACTTTCACAGTAAAATCACTCTTGAAGGCTTTAATGTGAAGCAGCTACAGCATTTATGTGGTAAAAAGCATTCAATAAATTTTCTGCTCTGCAGTCTGTCTGCAGGAAAGATCTCATGATGATACAGTATATCCATAAATATATGTCCTGTTTAAAAAGCAGAGTGATCTAATGTGAATGTGCGATCATGTTCCCAGGGTATTTAAAAGTAGAATGGGAGGCAGAGCCTTCAGCTTTCAGGCCCCTCTCCTATGGAACCAGCTCCCAGTTTGGATTCGGGAGACAGACACCCTCTCTACTTTTAAGATTAGGCTTAAAACTTTCCTTTTTGATAGACCTTATAGTTAGGGCTGGATCAGGTAACCCTGAACCATCCCTTAGTTATGCTGCAATAGGCCTAGGCTGCTGGGGACTTCCCATGATGCACTGAGCACTTCCTCTTCCTCACTTCTTTTCACTCTCCATGTGTTTTATACACCATTTGCATTTAGTCAT
>VUQI01025260.1:0-16004 GCA_015106735.1 Paratilapia polleni | reverse complement strand
AAAATAATGATCCAGGACCAGAACGACAACCCCCCTCAGGTTCTGTACCCAGTCCAGACTGGTGGCTCTCTGGTGGCTGAAATGGTGCCTCGTTCAGCAGATGTGGGCTATCTGGTGACTAAAGTGGTGGCTGTTGATGTGGACTCTGGACAGAATGCCTGGCTCTCCTATAAACTGCAGAAAGCCACAGACAGGGCGCTGTTTGAAGTGGGCTTACAGAATGGAGAAATAAGAACTATCCGCCAAGTCACTGATAAAGATGCTGTGAAACAAAGACTGACTGTTATAGTGGAGGACAACGGGCAGCCCTCTCGTTCAGCTACAGTCATTGTTAACGTGGCGGTGGCCGACAGCTTCCCTGAAGTGCTGTCGGAGTTCACTGACTTTACACACGACAAGGAGTACAATGACAACCTGACTTTTTACTTAGTCTTGGCTCTGGCTGTAGTTTCCTTCCTCTTCATCACCTGTTTAGTGGTTATTATATCAGTGAAAATCTACAGGTGGAGACGCGAGCGGTTGTTTTACAAATCCAGCGGGAATCTTCCTGTTATTCCATATTACCCGCCCCTTTATGCAGACGTAGGAGGCACCGGTACGCTGAAGCAGGGTTTCAGTTATGAGGTGTACGGTACTACTGACTCTCGGATGAGTGATATGAAGACCTCCCGACCCTTCAGTCAAAGCACTCTGAGTATTGACCACAGTTCTTCTAGGACAGTGCCAAGGCATAAAACAGAGTCAGAGAATATACCCACAGAGGTGAGATCACCACTTCCTGGAGTAGACCTTTTGATATAAGAACAGTATCAGAACTATCCAAACTATCCAAATAATGACTAGTTTGGATAGTTCTGATACCGTTCTTATATCAAAAGGTCTGTCTCAGTCCTTTCCGTGCCATATGGCTATAGACAGTTATTTGGGGATATAAAAACTAAACATTGTGCCACCTAGTAAGATGGTTTATAAAATGTGCATTTAAAACTATACTGAACACATTAGTGTATTGATCCCACCACACCTTACTATTTAGACAAGCATCAACAGTGGACTTTTTGACATGCACTTTCTTCACCCTTACACTCTAAAGGCCAAACAGATACTTTTCAGTTGTCTTGAAAATGCATCCATAATATTCCATGTACTTACTGCACACCCTCTGATACTGTTGCTGAATCATACTCATTATGAAGGCTGTACCTGTATTTACCCGTGTTGGGTTTTAACTGTGTCACATATCTTTTGTCTTTGCTTTATGACACTATACTCGTCTTACTGAATTAGCATTTTCACCTCATTCCTACTGTTTCCTCATCACATTAATTATTTGAATAATTTGTCACATACAAGGGCAGTTGTATGCCTCATCTTGCAGTGAAACCTGATGTTACATGCAGATGAAGCAAATGACTGTACTTTCCATCTTGAGACCCCATTCTGTTTTGAAAAATTGAAGTATAATGTAATGTATGCCTAGTACAGAAAGTCTTGTGATGGCCCTCAGTGTTTTGAGAAAAAAGCCATAATGAAAGAAAAATAATTCAGGGCTCATCCCTGCTAAAGCTTTGTTGCAGATTGCTCTCACAGAGGAACACACAACCACGCAGTGGACTACTTTTCAGTGACCTAGTTCCCTTCATAACACTTTGCAGCCATGGGTATTGGGCTGCACATACACAGAAAAGGAGTGAGGATGGAATTCCTCTTGAATATAACGAAATGAGTTCATTCAAATCACTAAGGAATGATATAATGTTTTTGATTAATGGTTTAAAATGTACTATAGGGGAAGAGGGAACAGTCACTATTTATTCTAGGGAGGTTGAGAACGAGGGAGAAAAACTGTGATGGAGAAGAAGAAAGAGGCAGCGGGGGAAGGGAAGAAGCACGTGGTAACCAGCACAGTCTCACCATCCTGTGTGCAGCATTTGTGTTAGTGAACCACAGCAGCCATTTTGGTCTGCAGCCCTCTTTGTCTGCTGTAATAAGGTGAAAATAGGAAAGTGTGAAACAATGATGTTGAGCTACATTTACTGACTGCGCTGTGAAGGACACAGACAGACTGAAATATGTCTTGATAGAAAATAAAGAAATAGAAAACAAGCAAAACCATATAGCCAGAGGTAAAGAAGTTATATAACAAATGACATGGGGATGTCAGTGATCAGGAAAGAGGCTGAATGTATTTGAACAGCAAATGCAATTACACAGGACAACTGACCTAGATTATATTGAAATCTATCAGTTCACTTAATCTGTAATTATTTTATTTAGCATCTTATAAACTGCCAGTAAGAGTTACACAGTAACAGACTAGATTTGCTTCTTCCCGCATGACCCTCTATCTGTGAGGTTATTTGCTTTGTGTGTGTGTGTGTGTGTGTGTGTGTGTGTGTGTGTGTGTGTGTGTGTGTGTGTGTGTGCGCACTGAATATGAAAGTCCTGTGCTGTGTTTCAAAGATCAGCTTGGCACAAATAACCCAGTCATTATTGTGATGCCTGTGGTGAGAAAAATAAGAAATTTCCCTTTTTTCCACATTTGGTGAAAATTAAACTTCTCTTGATGTGGGGCATTTAAATATTAGGTTAATGCATGAATGGTGACTTAATATTGACATGGTATGGTTAAGGATAGCAGTTGTGTTTGCTCCGTTTTGTCATGTTCCAGATGAAAGCAATGGATCTGTATTGTCTGGTGTCTGTGGGTGGTGCATGGCTGTTGTGTTTTGTTTTGTTTTTAACAGGAAAGCCTATATTATGGTCAGGGGGTGTACATGTGAAAATGCAAGTTCAAAAGCTTTAAGAACCCTCAGTTAATTGTGTTAACTCACATACCTGCTGGGAGCAGTCTGTCATTATTATTTCCCTACATCTGTGTCTGCTTTACCTGTTTTCAACTGTGTTTACATCATTATGCCTTTCCGGTTTATATTTTTTATGGACTACGATAAATTCTTTTGACCACATTGTCTACTTAGGGGTCAAAGCTCAAAGAAATGTCTTTGCAACCACTTAAATCATTCAACTTGTTTCATAACCCGTACTGGATCAGTATGTTCTTTTATCTTTCTTTTTTTTTTTAAGAACCCTACCTTGAAGCTGTCATCAGTCATTTTAAAACCTACACAAACCCCCAGTCATTACTTTGACAAACTTGTTACTGGCCATAAAACTTTAATCACATGCAGAAGCTCCTGGTTCCCACAGGTCTAAGTTGCTTCCAAGTGTCCTGGCTTCCTTGCCAAGCTGTCTGGTGAACAGCTGTATGCCCATGTTTATACCTGTGGGGGTTATCAACACATTGTGTGCTATGTTTGATGGTGAGGATGTATATATTTAATTCACTCACTATATTTTCATTTACAATATATGCCAGATATATGAGGTACTGGGGACTTTTAAGTGTGACATAATTCCCTTTGGACGGATAAACAGTTTAATATACTAAGCATGATATTAACAGAGGAAAAAAAAACATGTACATATCTCCAGTAAACAATACTCTCACTACCTGGTGTGTTCTGTCCCTCTGGGAGAGCTGATTTGTTGCTTTGTAGAAGTATGAACCTTTAAACTGTGCAGTATATGGCTAAGAAATTACAGAAAATCCTTTAAAAAGCAAGTATTATGGCATCCAACCTGAGAAATTACATATATATTTCTTTTGATCACTCAAATTTACTTAGTAAGTATAGTTAAAATGGTGTACAATTGTAGCTGAAACTGGATGGCTACTGTTCATCAGTTATTCTGTCTCTAGCACTCTTTCCTTTTCCTCCTGATCTGATTTTCTGCATCCTTCCCCTCCCCCTCTCCAGCTGCACCACTCTGCTGCAGAGGGGGGAAAAAAAGACACAGAGAGAAAGGGAGAGAAAGATTGCTCAATGTAGGACATTTTGTCCTGTCTATAAAAAGAAATCACAAGCCATTTGGTGTCATTTCATCTCTGTGTTGGCTGCCATGTTTGTGACAAGAGGAAACATCTCTTTTGTCCCACTTTTCTGCCATTTCCCAAGAGATTCCTTTTGCACCCAGCAGTCTATAAATGCATGCTTTATTTGACCATTTTATCAGTGTACATGTGCATGTGTGTGGGAGAGCATCATTTCTCATGTCCTCTGTTGCCGTCTTCATCCTCCATGTTGTTTTTCTATCTCCTTTCTTGCCATCCCTGCCAGCTTGCAGGAAGCAGGGTGGGATGCAAGCAAAGGAGGTGGGATGTGTTACCATAGCAACAAGCTGACTCACTGGCAGGACTGTACCATTTTTATGATGCCACAGGGGTTCAGCAGCAGATGCAGCCTCTGGTACTTGTTAGCTCTTTGGGTTTGTTGACAGTAGGAGGAAAGGAAACACCCCTGTTTTGGGCAAATAGGTGCAGTATCCTCAGACCTGGGGTGGCTGATGATGGAGAAAGGGGAGGGGGTGAGGGCTGTCATGGCTGTTTGTGATAGCTGTTCTAATCTGTACTGCCCTGTGTGATTTCTCATCCCCCTGTTTTGGCAAACTGTTGTCTATGATGTGTGTAATTCAGCTGAGAATGACCTATTTCTATTTAAATTTGCATGTGTGTGTGTTTATAAATAGAACAGCATTTTGGTATCTTTTTGTCGAGTCTTTTTGTCCTGGCTGGCCTGTTTTGTGTGAGCAGCACTGATCTTGTGTTTAAAACGTGTTTATGCGCCTGAAGGATGAGGTTATATTATGTACAGTTTCGTAATATTACTCTAATGAAAAGCAGTTGATGCTTTGCTTTGTCTTAGAAGCTTAAAGCTCTCACACTAAAGACACTCATCACACATGTCAGCTTTGACAAACATGGGGCCACAATGCAAAGAACCTCATTAATATGGCATGGATCTGTCTGGGCATCGCCTTGAGGCCCCCTGCTGTTGTCATGAGGGTAGTGGCAGTGTGTGCAGCAGTGCAGTATTTTGGTTGTTATTTATACACTGCTGGTGTCATTTGTTCCCTTTGACCTATTACCCCTCAGTAATGATCACATTGGTGTTCTGCTTTAGGCTAAAATGGGTGTATAGTATCAAAACATGCCTGTGCTTCTGTTTAAAGAAGTAGCTGATTGTGTAAGAAAACATAAACTGCTTAGTGAAATGTATATGTTGAAAATTGATATTTTTGGTAAAGCTGCCTGTAACAATGACTGCGTATTGTCATTATATATTTAACTGAGGTAGAGTTATTTCCTATTTTTATTACAACAATATCATCTATTTAATTTTTTATTTTTGTTAAAGAAAAACATTATTTTTAAGTTTGTATCTATAAATTTCCATCCTCTCTCTTTCTCTCTCATACACACATTGGATCTTATTATTATTTCATACCTCAGACTCTGTACCCTGGATTGACACATAATTTGTTCCAGTCTTTTATCATTTACGGTTATAGGCTCCTTAATGTTCAATACTTTTTGAAAATATGCTCTTATCTTTATAGTTTTTTAAGATGATACAGTGAAAACTAATATGATGCTTTGCATTTATTTGCTTATTTCTGTCTTTTTATTTTTGTTACTGTACATTCTGGTGAACATTTAATCTTATCATTATCTCTCTGGTCCATGGCTAGCATAGATACATGTGACGTTTTTCCCCACCATTTTAGAAATATAATAGTTTATGTGCACACACAGCAATTTAATGCCTGTCTAAATAAACAGAAGTTGCACACTCTTATTCACTACACATAACTGTAACCGTATTTGATAGAAATTACATACTCACGGCACAAAATTATCACTGTTTGTTGTGATGGTAAGTATGCTGGTTACTGTACTTTCCACAGCCAGACTCTGTATATGGACACAAGTCTAACTGTCATCCTTTCTCTCTTGTTTTTCTCTTTCATGTGTCCCCCCTTGTTGCTCTGCATGGTTCCTGTTTCCTTCCTCAATCCTGTTAAATCCTGACTCACCAAATAAGGTAAGAAATAGTTTTTATTTTTATTGTGCAGTATTGCCATCAAACACTTAAAGCAGTACAAATTTTTCTGATAATACAAGCCTGACAGAGTACTGATGCACTCACAAATGCACCTCATATTCTTGATTACATTAAAAAAAAACAACAAAAAAAACAGATTCAAACACAAAATGGAGCAATGACTTGTTTTGCTACAGTGTCCAAACACCACACAATGGCACTGAGTGAAGCAGCTAATCAGATTTTTCACAAGCAACACATCTGTTTACATACCTCACAGAACATTTACACTGATGACTGTTTCAATCAGGCATCCATGGATGTGGCTTTTGTTGATCACACGTGACAGTGTGAGTGGCTTAATGCATAAAACATGATTTGATTGTTGACTGGGGTGAAGCACCAAATTACGCTCTTCATAACACGGTAAATTGAGATTTATTCTGTAGATTAGTGAACAGTCAGCTCCATTATAGATTCCCTGTTTTAAAGGGTGCCAGAGTACTTTACATGTAAACAGGATATTTGTGTGAGTTGGACAGCTCTCCCTGCTAACAAGCTCATTTGGTTTAAGGAAAGTATTAGCAGGGAAGACCAGCTGTTAGAGTAACTCATGCCAAAATGAAGTTGCAGGTATTATACTGTCCAGTATCTTGGACTTTAGTCCCTGGATTGAGGCTCTGGACCATCAACCATTATATAAATAAAGTATTGATTAAATAAGATATGGCAATACAGTAGATTGATGAAGTACAGCACAAGTGACAGGAGAGAAAAATACCAACAATGTTAGATAATGTTAGCATATTAAGAAGACATCATAAGCCTACTTTCAGTATTCTATTACAAGAACATAACTCACACTTAGTCAGGGGATATTCAAATAAAGACCAATAAAGTACTGGATGTACTGGATGTTATTATTTCATGAGGTGTCTGTTGTTTATGTTGTATTACACAGATAGGTATGGCTTTTATGAAGTCTGCCTTCACTGATATAAATGGGTGGTCCAAAGTAACAGAAACATGTCACAGCATCACAAACTGTAGCCTCCAAAAGGACCATTAAGTTGACTCAACACCTGTGTAAAATTAATTCAAGGTGACAGTTTACAGTAATGGTATTTACGTGCATTAAAAAGCATTAATCAGTTCATGTAAGATCTCATAAACTATCTGAATCATTAATTAATAGTATTCTCATGCATGCCTTAATCCCAGAACAATGCAACATGTAAAGGATTTCAGTCGTGATTTGTGATTATTAATCATGTTCAAGTCTTCTTCATAGTCAGGTCTGCAGTTCATGGGATGGACAAAAAAAACTACATTTGTGTATTCATATAGAGTCCAGTTATTGTAATCATGATTAACTAAGCATAACTTCAGACCTGGTCTTGTTTTAAGACTGATAAATAACAAGCGATCAATGCTATCACCAACTTGAATATATTAGGCATTAATGGAATGTGTTGGCAATACTAAATAAGAATTTCTGCAAGATGCATAAAAACATACAGTATACTGTTTTGGCAAACACATAATCAACAAAGAGAAATGCCTTTGAAGAATGCACAGAAATATATTTTTTACTTTTGGTGAACTTTACTTTTTAATAACATAAAGATATCTGTACATCTGAAATTACTTGTTGAAAATGAAAATACCAAGGAGGCTAATGAATGGTATATAAAAAACTAAAACTATGTGTGAAGAAAATGTGTTAGTTAGGAAATAAAAATAAAAACTACTCTTAGGAAATAAAATTAAAACTAATTGAAACAATACTGTCGACTCACAAAACTAAAAAATACTGAAGAGATGTCTTTAGTTTTTGTCTTTTTGTCTAGTTTTTGTCTTTTGGTTGAAATTTGTAATCACAACCACCCTGATGAGGCTTTGATGCATGTGGGGTTTTTTTAGACTTGGGATGTCTACATGACTATGAGTCAACTGCCTTCGCAAATGTTGTTTTTTTCTTATAACACCTGTTCTGAACAGCTTAAATCTCTGTTAAATACTCTCTATATTATAATATTTCAAAACACTACAATTAAGACTGAAGCTACTGAAAACTGAACTGAAACTGAACATTATCTACCAGTAAAATGCAAACTGAAAGGAGCAACTTTGGAAACTAACTTAAACTAAATTCAATTCAAAACTAAAACTTAAAATAATAATAATAAAAAAGAAAACTAATTAGAAAATGCATAACTATGATAGCTCTGATGCTACAAATAAAACACCACTTTGTCTGATGGCATGAAAAAGTTATGCTTAGTTATATTATAATAGCAAATACTAACTGCTATTACTGCTCCACTTTTTTTGCCCATCCCATGGACTGCAGACTTGACTGTAAAGAGGACATGAGCCTGATGAATAACTCTTGAATCATGTTGATTAAAATCTTTTTTTTTCTCTTTTTCCTTACATTAAGGTTTAGTTAATTTATGCACATTCATAGTAGTTCATGAGATTTTGTGAAAAATGGTTGGAACATTTTCATGCATAATCTTATGTATAAATTCATAGTACCCTTACCATGATTTGTCACCACTTTCAATAATACCTGAACATTATAACCTTCATGGAGGTTGGCCTTATTGCAGGACTGTTGGTACAAATATATAAATATATATATATATATACATATAAGCTTTTTCCATAATGTAGGTCAACACTACGCAGCACAATTTAACCAACTTATGCATACTGTATGACTAGCAGAAACTGTTGGTAGTGTCTTGTTTTACCTTGTATTAAAGCCTATGTGTAATCCTCTTTCCCTAGTCTTTCATTGTCAGTTCAGTGCTAACTAAAACTATCCATTAACTCTATAATAATTTATATATCAAACAATGACTATATGAAGATGTGGGATGATGTTTGTATATTTCCATATTTTATGTGGTGACCATACAGGGGAGTACCTTGCTTCCCATCCTGTGTGTGTTATAGAAACTGATCAGCATTAGATCTGCACTGTGTACAGTAGTTCCACACCTGACCATGAACACATGAAATACAGGGATTAAAATTATTTTTTAAGAGTGAATGAAATATGTCTGTGCTTCCAGTTGTGTAAATCAGAATTCCGCTTTGGATGTATTTCTTGATACTTACAGATGTAAGCCTTGGAAATAACTTTATTTTACTGGCAGCAAAATACCAACCAAAATAATTTAGCTTTTACTGAACAAGCACTGGCTTCAGAATTATGCAGTTATCAAACATCTCTGAGCTTTACATTTCCCCCATGACTAGAAACCATAATATTAGGGTAGCATTTAATACTATATGTGCCCAGATGTTATAAATAAATGTCTAATCATACATTCTTGAGCTTATTATTTTACTTTTGTATCAACCATTATCTACATGTGTGTGTTTACAGCTGTAAAACATAAGGAGTTATGCTTCTGGTACAGTCTACTAGTGTTTATTGTTGTGTACTGTTGTAAAAAAAAAAAAAATAATAAAAAATAGCGAGAAGACTGAGGTTTTATTTTCCAGGCTGTCTTCAGTGAGAGCCTATTAGGCTGGCTGCCTCTTCAGCAGCATGCAGCAGCAGCAGTTGGCCGCCTGTGTGGCGCTGTCCACACTGGTGGTGCTGAAAGTAGCTCCACTGCTCTCCCCCTCCCTCTCCCTTGTCTTTCACACTGACTCTCCACATCTCCCTCTGTCGCCCACCTCTTTTTAAAGAATATGACTATTCCAAATAGTAGATTATTATTATTATCATTATTATTATTATTTCTTTTCATATCATTTTGTAGGTGTTTTAAATGGATTGACATACCATTACTGTAAAGTAATATAGGCGCTTTGAACAATATTTAATATTTATGGTTATATTTATTATTTATGCGCTTAATGTCTGTTCTCAGTAAATTAATAGTGCATAATTATTTTGCGTGGGTTTTATAATAAAATTATCTATGAAGCACATAAGTGTAGCATGAAGTGATCTGTCGTAAAATATGCTTAATATGTCAGCGAAATGAGTGCACACAGTGCTCGCTGTCTATCAGTGTTTGTGAGAGGGAGAGGAGAGGGCTGTGTATGTGTGTATAGAGAGCTAGAGAGAAACAGACTTCCTACGCCATCAGCACTCCCCCTCCCCTTTCATTTGCTCTACAGACCTCCATACGGGTATTTTACGTTGGCTGCCGTCAGAATTATTTCTCTGAGGCGTGAGAGTAATACTCTGTAGGCTGCACTGGCTTCCTCTGGCCACAGGAAGGCAACGAAGAGCCTTGTCTGCCACAAAGGCATGTGCATGCAGGCAGGTACATACAGGCAAGATGATTAACACAAATCATTATATACATGCGGGAGGATATATGAATTAATGCAAATCATTATATAAGTAATCTTGCAGTGATCATTCACTGAGTAGCTTAGAAGACACTGTACTTAGTCATCTGTTATCTACAGCTATTATTAATAATTATTGTATTATACAGTCTTAAGATTTATATATATATATATAGTCTACAAAAAGGCATTTTAAAAGCTGTTGCAGATGATGGATAGACGCTTTCGTGTGTAGTAACTAATGATATATGATAGGACATTTAATAATGGTATCTTGGATAGTTTTTCTGTGGCTGTTGCTTTTGCGTCACTGCTTTGGAGATGTTCAGTGATGCCGTGATTGGTGGAAAAAGATATACTGTTTCCACCAATGAAATCCAGAGCTGTACAAAGAGATCTACTCCGTCTCACCGAGTAGCATCACCCTCTTAACCGTTACAATGTTCTGCACTGGAGGGGGAGGGATGCATATGCAGACACAAAGCATGATTTTCACTGTTATATTTGAGGACGCATCTACATTGGATTATAAACCTTCCATACTTAATCGGTTGAAAAGTTGGGATTGGAGTGAAAAGATATGGGATATACTGAACGTGGAATAATGTGGAACAGATTACCGACATGGCAGGTGTTTTTATGGTGGCATCATTTCTTCCTTTTGTGGACTACAATAGACGGACAGACTCGCTACAGCATCCCAGAGGAACTGAAACGGGGCTCTGTGGTAGGAAATATAGCCAAAGATTTGGGTTTGGTTGTGTCGGAACTGAATCGGCGTAAATTGCGTATCACTTCGGAAGCTGGTAAGCAGTATTTTAGTGTGGACTTGGGGAAGGGAGAACTGGTGGTGACTAATAGGATAGATAGGGAGGACATGTGTGGGCAAAGACCGTCATGTTTATTGCCTTTGGAACTAGTTATAGATAACCCCCTACAGCTGCATAGAGTCGAAATTGAAATACAGGACACCAATGATAATGCTCCTAGTTTTTTCACTAAAGAAAAAGTGGTGAACATTGCAGAGCTGGTAAATCCAGGTGCGCGATTTCCTTTAGAAAGTGCACAGGATCCTGATGTCGGCGTTAATTCTGTACGTTCTTATATGCTAAGCAAAAATGACAATTTCAAACTGACTGTCAAAAATCACAAGGACGGAAGGAGAATCCCTGAACTGGTCCTTGAAAAACCTCTTGACCGAGAAAAGCTGCCTATACATAACCTTATCCTCACCGCTGTAGACGGTGGAGATCCGGTGCGCTCAGGGACATCTGAAATTACAGTTATAATACTTGACAATAACGATAATGCGCCTCAATTTGAAAGACAGGTGTATGAGGCCAATGTCAGTGAAAAGGCAACACCCGGAACTGAAATACTGCATGTTAAGGCTACAGATGCAGACGAAGGACTAAATGGGGAAATTGAATATTTTTTTGCAGAGCAAACCACGGATCTGATTCTATCGTTATTTGCCATTGAACCTTCCTCTGGAGCTATTGTTGTAAAAGGAATTTTAGACCATGAAACAAACTATTTACATAGATTTGATATTACTGCAAAAGACAAAGGAAATCCTCAGATGGATGGGCACTGTGGCGTCGAAATTAAAATTATTGATATTAACGACAATGCTCCTGAAATAATTGTTACATCACTATCAACACCTGTTCCAGAAGACTCTGCAGTCGGGACAGTTATTGCGTTAATAAGCGCAAAAGACCCAGATTCTGGCGACAATGGCAAAGTTATGTTGAGCATATCCCCAAAATCCCCCTTTAAATTAAACCCTTCGGTTTCTAACCATTATTCATTGCAGACAAATGGGCCACTTGACCGTGAAAAAAACGCCCAATATAAAGTGAAAATAAGTGCTTCTGACTTAGGAAAACCCACATTAACAAGTGAAAAAATTATATTTGTTGAATTGTCAGATGTAAATGACAACCCACCAGTTTTCTCCCAGCCCTCTTATCTCGTTTATGTAAAAGAAAACAATCCTCCTGGGAAAATTTTGTGCTCAGTATCAGCAACTGATCCTGATGCGGGTGAAAACGCAAAGATCTCTTACTCTATTCTGGACTCTAAAGTGCAGGACGTTTCTGTCTCATCTTATGTTTACATTAACTCAGATAACGGCAGCATCTACAGCATGCACTCGTTTGACTATGAGAAACTGAAGGTGTTTCAGATTCAGGTTCAGGCAAAGGATCAGGGCTCTCCGTCTCTCAGCAGCAACGTCACTGTCCATGTTTTTATCCTGGACCAGAACGACAATGCCCCCGCTGTTATTTACCCCTCCTCCGCTGCCCTGGGCTCCCTCTCTCATCAGAGGATGCCCCGCTCCGCTAAAGCGGGTCACCTGGTTACCAAGGTGACGGCGGTGGACGCTGACTCGGGCCATAACGCCTGGATCTCCTACAGACTGGCGGAGGCCACAGACGCCTCTCTGTTCACTGTCAATCTGTACACAGGGGAGGTGAGGACTAAACGCGCTGTGTCCGAGCAGGACGACTCCTCTCAGAGGCTGCTTATAGAGATCAAGGACGACGGAGAACCGATACAGTCGTCCACAGTCACGGTGTCCATCCTTCTGGAGGACGGTCTCCATGAACCCATCTTAGACCTCCGACATAAAGCGGCCGACCCCAGCAAGAAAACTGGGAGAATCACCCTTTATCTGATTCTCTCTCTGGCCTCGGTGTCCGTGCTGTCTCTGGTGACTTTTCTCATCTTAGCGGCCAAATGCATCAGGAACAGCAGAAGCAGCGGTACTTGCTGCATGAGACGGACCGACTCTGATGATTACAAGAACCCCAACAGAAACCTGCAGATTCAGCTCAACACTGATGGACCTATAAAGTACGTGGAGGTCCTGGGAGGAGACATGTTGTCTCAGAGTCAGTCCTTCAGATCCTGTATGTCTCCAATGTCAGAGTACAGTGATTTCACTTTTATTAAACCCAGCAGCACCACAGACTTTAAGGAGGTGATCAGTGTCCTGGATGCGTCTTTACCCGACAGCACTTGGACCTTTGAGAGCCAGCAGGTGAGAAGAAAATTGAAGAAGTAGCCTACATACACTTTTTCCAGTGATTATTGTCTCTACATTTCTGACTTAATCCTGAAACAAAAACAAATCTCACTTAAACTAACTGGAAATCTAACCTCAAACTGTTTTGAAGTGACACCCGTAAAAGGTAGTACTTTTGTGCTTTGACTTTGCTGTTATTAGGGAAAAAAGTTTGCTACTGTAAAATAGCGCTACCTATACCTTATATCTTTAAAATGACACTACAGTGTATGTGTGAAAACAGATGTGTTTTAGTGGTTTAAAAACGAGCTGTTGAAAAATAATATTGGTTTGCGAAAGATTGTCAGCATTACATTTGAATAGCTCAAATATTTTATTAACATTTATGTGGATAATTTTATTTTAAATATATCTTTAACTACAGCATGTTCTCTAAGTGATGGTTTCTAATAATCACAATGTATTATTTTTTAGAAAGCTTGCCGAGTGGATATTTCAATTTATAATCAAACATTTTTCATACATTATAACATAGTTGAATCATATGTGGACTTATATTAAACTGTTAATGCTTTTTATTCATTGATATGGTCATGATTCACTGCAGTAATCATTTGAAAAAGAGTTGTCCTTTGGATTCGTTATATTTTTTATCACACGAGTTCATATTTTATTTTATGTATTTATTTATTTATTTATTTCATAGAAAATTATTACACAGCTATGACTTGAAGTTTCATTCGTACATATTCTCTACTAGCAGGGTGCAGTGGCTGTATGAGCAGACTTAGCTCTATGTGATTGGATATTTAAGATGGATGCTGTGAACCAATAGCATACAGAACTGTACAAAGAGATCTACTCCATCCCCCATTCACTCTCATCACAGTAACCCTCACTGTGCACGAAGGTGGAGAGGAAATGCGCTTTTCCCATGGCGTCCGGAATATATATTTTATTACAAATAAGTTAAGGATTTTTCTATGCAATGTCCATTCTGGTGTTGGTTTAAAATGTTGGACTCTATCGATGAATTCCACGATGGGAAATAATATATTCTAACGGATAAGGGATGACAAAGAGAATGGGATACCGAGACTGGAGATGGCTGGCGCTTTGGTGGCATCATTTCTTTCTCTTGTGGACTACAATAGACGGGCAGACTCGTTACAGCATACCAGAGGAACTAAAACAGGGCTCTGTCGTAGGAAACCTTGCCAAAGATCTGGGTTTGGGATTATCTGAAATTTATGACCGAAAACTGCGTGTAGCCTCTGAGACTGGTGAGCAGTATTTCAGTGTGGATGCGGGGAAGGGCGAGCTGGTGGTGAATGACAGAATAGACAGGGAGGCTTTATGTGGACAAAGCGCCAGCTGTGTGTTGCCTTTACAAGTTGTAACAGAGAATCCCCTTCAGCTACACCGGATAGAAATAGAAATAAGAGACATAAATGACAATTCTCCGGTTTTTATAACAGAAGAGCGATATTTAAAGATAGCAGAATCTACTGCCACAGGCATACGCTTCCCTTTAGACACCGCGCAGGATCAGGACGTTGGTAGTAATTCAGTTAAATCTTACACAATAAGTAAAAACGAGTGTTTTAGTTTGAAAATGAAAGAGTTATCTGGCGACCGACAGGTTCCTGAGCTGGTCCTAGAGAAATCGCTGGACAGAGAAAAGCAAAGTGTCCATCAGTTATTACTGACAGCGTTAGACGGGGGAAATCCTGTCAAAACAGGAACCACAAAAATCGTAGTTACAGTGCTCGACATCAACGACAATGTTCCTGTTTTTAAAAGACCTTTGTATAATGTATCTGTACATGAAAATAGTGTTGTGGGCTCTGTACTTGTAAAAGTTGAAGCGACAGACGCAGACGAGGGTGTTAATGGAGAGATTGAATACGCATTTGCTGATCACACACCCCAGTCACAGTTATCTGTTTTTCAGCTGAATCCAGATACAGGTGAAATTTCTTTGGTAGGGCCGGTAGATTATGAAAGCAATGCAATGCATGAAATACGTATTACTGCAAAAGACAAAGGTGTTCCTGAGATGGAGGGCCATTGCCGTGTGCAAATAGTTGTCATAGACATGAATGATAATGCTCCAGAAATAGTGTTAACTTCAAAACCAAACCCAGTACGCGAGGATGCACCAAAAGGCACAGTAGTGGCTTTGATCAGTGCACGAGATCTTGACTCTGGTAATCGTGGAAAAGTTACATTAGAACTGAAAAGTGGGCCTCCATTCAGTTTGAAACCGTCGTTTTCTAATAATTATGCACTAATTACAAGCGGTGCTTTGGACAGAGAGAGTTTCTCAGAGTATAATATAGAAATAACAGCCACTGATTCAGGCTCTCCTCCACTGTCGAGCAGGAAAACTATACTCGTCCCCATCACTGATGTGAACGACAATCCTCCTGTATTCACTCAACCCTCCTATAATGTGTATTTAAAAGAGAACGGAGTACCAGGCTCTATACTGTACTCAGTATCAGCATCTGACCTGGATTTTGGTGAAAACGCAAAGATCTCTTACTCTATTCTGGACTCTAAAGTGCAGGACGTTTCTGTCTCATCTTATGTTTACATTAACTCAGATAACGGCAGCATCTACAGCATGCACTCGTTTGACTATGAGAAACTGAAGGTGTTTCAGATTCAGGTTCAGGCAAAGGATCATGGCTCTCCGT
>VUQI01025256.1:9185-28240 GCA_015106735.1 Paratilapia polleni | reverse complement strand
AAATAAATATAAAAAAAAAAAAAAAAAAAAAAAAAAAAAGTATTTCTTATATCACTTAGACATATTATTTTTCACAGTTAAAAATGGTTAGAGGAATTAATATGCTCTCTCAGCCTGTTTACGTCAGTCATTTAGGGCAGATATTTTTTTGATGAATTTTCAAAATACAGTTACACAGTATGAACACCAGGGGGTGATAAAAAGAAGCATCGTTGGAAAAAAGATGGGGTCCCAGTCTCAAAGAACTTTTTTTGCTCCTTGAACTACTATTGAGCACTAAAAACAACTGTTCAATAGTTTAAACTTTATACTCTGTGAAGAAGCAGCTGCACTGTCTTTCTAACATCACTGCAGATTTGAGTCATAGAGTCACATTCCTGTAAAACACCAGATGGGACATGTACAAGTTGTAATACAATAAAAAAAAAAAATCCTCTTCTGAAATTGTGAGCTCTCAAGGTCAACATTTCCCATTCTTTCCTTAGTTAGTTGCAAGTATAAACATTTAGACCGGCCAGTAGTTCAACTGCTTAAATGTGGATAAAATATATATAATAATGCTGTGCTTATAATCTTTATTTTAGAGCATTTTTATGCATAACTGCTTTATAAAACATAGCAAATTAAAACAAACAAATAAAATCGCTGCATTTTAAAACAGAATTCAGAAGAAGAAAGTTACAGCATTGCTGAAAGAAAAAGAAAGTAAAGAGTAAAAGAGAACACTGGGGAGAAATCATAGCTGACAAAAACAGAAACACACACTAGAGTCTTGATATAATTGTCTTAACTCTCTGAGGTCTAAGATGTCATCGGTGTCGACCCCAACCCTACATTTTGGAGACAAGCAAAAAGTGCTGTTTTTTGGAAAAAATATAAACAGATTTTGATGCATGTCACTTAGAATGATTATTGTCTTTGCCAAGACTTGAGAGACCATGTTTTAAAATGAACAAAAATTACATATTCTAATAGCATAGGGTTTGTGTTAGGGTCATCACTGACGAGAGGGTTAAAGGCTGGATTGGACCTAGTTTGATACACCTGCTTTAAGAAGGGCAGGTGTGACATAAATGCCATTTTTCACTGTTGAGGGAACACATGACAGGATAATGAAACTTAAGGTGTTTATAACAGTGGAACCAGTGCATATACAAATACTAGAGAAACTTTATATCTGAGCAAGAGGAACAGTGCAGTGAGATGATGTAATTGATGCAAATGCTGTGTGACTCTACATATATTAGAGACTGCGTATTGGAGTGGCTGTCATTGATCCGAGGATTATTGGACCTAAAGGCAAGTCTGTCTCCCAGACACAAAAATAACCCCCTTACACACAGCCGTTGCCAAAATCTCTGGGAAATGCATAAATGCATGAAATAATTTGCTAACACATTTTGATTTTGCTTCTGGCCAATGAAATGCTTTCAGTTTACACTGAATCCGCCTTTACAGAATAGACTCAAGACATTTTTGTCTGCCTCTTGGAGAAAAAGTCAAGGCACTTGTGTAAGATTGTGCCCTACAAATAAAACAGGTATCCAGAAATCTCTTGCTCCTCTCCTTCCTCCCCAGACACAGGAAGGATGAGCTGGAGAGGCGCATGTCAGCCTTGCAAGAGAGCAGACGGGAGCTGATGGTGCAGCTGGAGGGTCTCATGAGGCTGCTAAAGGTAAAACTATCACCTGCTTCGAGAAGATTTATCTCCAAGTGGGGAAATATAATAACCCAGCACAGAGCATAGACATTAACCATCCTAAATCTGCTGTTCTGTTTTTGTATTTTGCAGGTTTTGTCAATGATGTTCTACCTTAAATAATTTAAAACCAAGACTGCAGTGATCTTATGTTAATGTGCCATGTGGTGCATGCAGAAATCCCTTTCTTCTTCTTTCATTGCTTTAATTCTGTTGCTCTCACTCTCCTTGCTCTCTCACTCTCTGCTTACCTTTGCTGGCTGATAGGATGAGGAGCAGAAGCAGGCTGTAAGTTGCCCTTAATTCAGTTTGCAAGGCTCAATACCTACTCTAGTCACATCACTTAGGACAGTGCTCCCCTCTCCACACAGATGTGATTGAAGGAAGCGTTTATAATAGATTTTAAGATGGCTGTTAGGAAAGATGATAGGATTCTACAATCTAACATGGTTACACTGATCTAGTTGTGCTCCACTGCTTCCTTGTTAGCTCCATGCTGGAGCAGTAGAGACACAAGCTTTAAAATTAGTTTTCAAACCAAGCAAGTTGAGAGAACTGTGTTTTTCTTAGTCCAAATGTCAGGGACCTGTTCCTTTCATTGGCGCTAACAAACTCCCTTCTAATGTGACTGCAGTCTGGCTGGCCATCTGCTGCCTGGCTCGGAGCCATCAACCCGGCAGCCTGCAATAGTCCCAGAGACGCACACTGATCCTTTCTCTATGAGATATAGCTCCCAACTCAGCACAAGCCCCACGTGCACACCTACACGTTAACCCTGTGAATGCAGTAAAGGTGTACTATAGAGAGACAGCGTATAGCCAGCCAGTATATGATTACCAGAAGTCTTTTTTTTTTTTCCTTTAAACCGTTATTTTTGTTTGCTCTCCCAATAAGGATTAAGTTCTTTTGGTCACATCTGTGTCTGTATTTATCTTAATAAAAGTCACCTTTAGAAGCAAAAAGGTAAAGCTGCAATCTGTGACTGCAATTTAAACCTGGTTGTTTCAGAATTGGCTGAGTTGATATAGAGATTAATGAGATTTAATTTTTTTTATGTTTTTTCATCTCTCTGTAGATTCAATAAAGGTTAACAAGCAGAGAATTTTCCAGTTTGTTGTGCACCAAAAAAAATATTCTGTGACACTGGTCAGCAAGTGTCTTTGCACCTGCCAGGGCAAACACATAAATATGATCTACAGTACTGTGCAGAAGTCTTAAGCCACCCCTCATTTCTTTATAGTTTGCTAGGAAAATGGGAAATAGATGCAGCGATTTATTGAAACATGCAAAAATACATGGAAATACAGTATATTGAAAGTCAAACTTGAAAGTCAATATTTGGTATGACCACCTTTATTCTTCAACACAGCCTGAACTCTCTGAGACAGCTTTCTTGTAATTTCTTGTAATTTCTTGTAATTTCTTTAGTCTTCAGGAATAGTTCTCCAGGCTTCTTGAAGGACATTCAAAGCTCTTCTTTGGATGTTGGCTGCCTTTTGTTCTGTTCTCTGTCAAGATGATCTCACACTGCTTCATTAATGTTGAGGTCCGGGCTCTGGGGAGGCCAATCCATGACTGATAGTGTTCCATTGTGTGTTTTTCTATCCAGGTATGTTTAACTGCATTGGCAGTGTGTTTGGGATCATTTTCATGTTAAAAAAGAAAGCCACTGCCAGTCAGATGCTTTCCAGATGGTATCGCGTGGTGGAGCAACATCTGACTGTACTTCTCTCCATTCATAATTCCATCAATTTTGACAAGATCTCCAACACCACTGACTGAAATGCAGCCCTAAACCATGACAGAGCCTCCACCGTGTTTTACAGATGGCTGTAGACACTCACTGTTGTACCTCTCTCCTGACCTCCTCCGTACATACTGACAGTGATTTGAACCAAAAATTTTAAATTTGGATTCATCACTCCATAAGACCTGTTGCCACTGATTTTCGCTCCAGTTCTTGTGTAATTTGGCATACCTCAGCCTTTTCTCCCTGTTCCCCTTCCTTAAGAATGGCTTCTTGACAGCCACCCTTCCACTGATGGTGAACAGTAGATGGATCAACTGAAGAGCCAGATGCATCTCTCAGGTCCTGTGTCAGGTCTTTGCTGGATTCTTTCCTATTTCTTAAGGACATGACTTTCAGATACCGTTCACTCTGCTGTAAATAGTTTTTTAGGCCTGCCACTTCTTTTGTCCAGTTTCCTCAAATCTCTTAAGGACACACTGGTCATCATGCCATGTGTCAAGTTTTTGACTAATAGCTCTTTGGGAATCACCTTGTTGGAGCAAAAATACTATTTTATGCCTGTCAAACTGTGTTGTCTTTGGCATTTTTCATAGATTCAACTCAAGAAATGGGAGCAAATTATGTGTTTTTGCAACAGGCAGTTGAAGAAAAGCCTGGAGAACTATTGCTCAAGACCACTTTAAAAAATTACAAGAAAGTCTGGTTCCTTGGAAGCAAAATATAAAGAAATGAGGGACATCTCAACACTTTTGCACAGTACGGCATATATCCATACACATCTAAATGTGGCCAGTCTCCTCTTTAAGGTCACCTTCTTGTACACCTCTGGGCCAATTTCAGCTCTGCTGCTATTTTTAGATTGCTCCCTGGAATTTCTGTTCTAACCTCATGCATGTAAACTTTCAGTATGTGCCTCCTACGTTTGGAGGTTAGGTTATTTGCTGATGATACCTGTACTTATCACAAGTGTTTTTATCCACTGCAGTCACAGTCTGGAGGCTCCCCTCATTCTTCTCCCAGCCACGGTGCGGGCTGTTCGATGCCTATGCCCATACGCTCCACCTCGGCTGGGTCTACCCCAACTCACACACCACAGGACTGCCTGGCAGGTGTGGGAGGGGACGTACTGGAGGCCTTTGCTCAGGGTGCGTCTAAACCAACATGTATAACAAAGAGCATTCAATATAAAACCATATACAGTGTAGAACCATCTGAGTAGTTCATAATTCTTGTGCAAAATAACACCCAGAGACAGCTCACTGGATGTGTTCTCTGTTCCCCAGGTGTACCTAGAAATCTTCGGAATGATCTTTTAGTTGCTGCTGACTCAATCACAAACACCATGTCGTCACTGGTGAAAGAGCTTCACTCAGGTTAGTCTAGGAGACATGTTTTTTGGCTTTGAGTCAGTTTTTCTCACCTTAAAAAAAAGCATCTCTGTCACTTTCACATCTGCTGCTATTGTAGCTTTTTATGCCCAAGTCTTTACATGATGACATAAACTACTGTCGCTGAAATTTAGTTCTTGTTTTTAAAGTGGACGATGGAGGAGAGGATGAGGAGACCAACATGAGGAACGGTGGAGACAGAGGTGAGTCTCCTTAATTAGTAATTAGTAAAAGAGTTTCCCTACTGAAGCTTTCAGAGGAAGTCACACTATACTGTCAGTGTAGAGTATGCCACTCAAAAACATTTATATTAATATAAATATTTGTGTCGTTATAACGATTGGCCAAGACCTAAACATGCAATATTTCCTTTCTTTTTTCAGCTGAAGCAGAGTGAAGAACAAAAAGTAGGAATTAAAATTAATTAATATTGTTTTATACATATATAATATACCACAGAAGCCCAGAACAGGAGTGGTTGCAATAATTAAATTTTATCATGTCAACTTGCAGTATAAAAATTAATAATAATAATACAGTAAGTTCATTTGAAACAGTAGTATAACTGGGGAGTGTTTTGTACAAGCAAAATATTTATTCAGTGTTTCATAGATAACAAGATAATAAACTCATGTTCAATGAGACAGATCAGATAAATCAGCTGTTAGCAATTAATTGAGGTTAATTGTCCAGTTATTATAAGAAATGTGTAGTATTACAACATAATAAAATAATTAACCTGTTATGAGGAAAAAAAACTCAAAATCAAAATTTGACAGGATAATATAAAATTACTGCAAACACAGCTGTTCCTGACTTCCTTAACAGTTGCAGTCAACTTGAGAAACACGTTTCCTGAAGTACAAGTGCTCCCTGCAAATGGAGAAACAGCAGCTTTGTGCTAACAAAGATTGTATTGTTTCTTCATTTGTTGGATTGGAATGATTGGCTCCAGCTAAATATTTGCATGGCACCTTTGTCAGCCAACAATAATATACTTGTTTGGCTCTTTGAAATGGGCTCCTGCTGCCACACTCCATCCAAAAGTCGCGATGCAATGTGGCACATTGCCTCAGTCGTTTTTTTTTGTTTTTTTTACTAATTCATCTAGACTCTGCAGGCTGTCAGCAGTACTAAACAAGCTCTTCTATTTGTGTATCCAGGCACAGTGAGATTACAGAAGCACTGAGGGAAAGAAAACACCATCCCATCCTGTAAGGACATACAGTCATCAACTGGGAAGAATCAGCAACAACAACAACAAGAACCCCCCTGGCATTAGCACGTAGAGTAATGCATGCTGTAATCTAACAGGATTTCACTATGTGAAAAAAAAGTTTCTTCACACCTTGCTGGTAGCAAGATGTGTATAATTAGCAAGTGTGTATGTTGTCCTGTAAACAAAAACTGCTGTAATTACCCAATGATTTCCCTCATGACTGCTAAGGAATGGCTAGCTGTGCTTTCTCTCCCAACTGTTCCACCGCAGCAGATCATTCTGTATATAAGATTCTGTACACACATGACCTTGGTAATGCCCCGACATGAAGGCGACCTGCTGTCACCACATGTTCCCTGTCATTGCTTTTTGTATGATTAGCGCTAGCGTTTCTTTTTTCCTGTTTTGATATTTTTTGCATGACGTTGCACTCGTGTCTCGATAAAGGTACTGTACCACACTATGCCAGCTCTTTGTGGGTTTATGATGACAGCTGGGGTGTCAGAAGTGTCCTGCCTCAGAATTCACGCTGAGTGTGTTTACCCGCACTTTCGTATTCTGGAGCTGTAGTCTCCAATAGCAAAGACACTCTATGCTCGAGTCTCAAACTAAGGAAAAGTTTAATATTAAGGAATATTTCATTTCTTGCCCAGAGTTCTATGAAAAGATCAAGCTGGGATATAGTTAGATTAGCCCAGCATAAAGGCTGGGAGAAGGCAACACAGCTGGTATGTCAGAGGGCATAAAGGCCTGGCAATTGCCTAGTAATCAGAAATCGCTAAAGCTGCCCAAAAAATAGTCCAGCACAAAATTTTGCAGCAAAATAGCTAACTTAGCTCTGTCTAGAAAAAAAACAATATCTGCTTCCTGTATTCTGAAGCTAATTATCAAATTATCATGTTTAATTTGTATCAAAGCTGAAATATCATCAGGTTGTTTGGTACCCAGTTAATGCTTTTCTTTTTTGTTTTTTTTTTTTTGTTTTTTTTTTTTTTTTTTTTGTTTTTTTTTTGTTTTTTTCAGAGAATAAATAAAGGAAAGTATAATTAGATTGGCTGTTGACCCCCTGCTTTAAGTGTTTATGTAAAGCTAAGCTAACTGGCTTAGGCCTAGAGACCAGTCAGTGACCCCCTCGGGTCGCTAGGTAGCCATGTGTATTCTTCATCTGGTTGGCGAATGGTTGCTGGAGTTTGCTGGCTGTTGCCAGGTAAAATCAGTTGCAAAGAGGATGCTGCACCAAAACCCTCCTTGTGATTGATTTGGTTGCTAGCAGATTGCTGCGGTCCCCCATACTTTGCATGTAAGATGCTAACTTGTCTGCAAACACTGGCTAACTAGCCACCAAGCTGTAGTGAAACTTAGTTTCTTAGTTGAGACCATTGCCAAGTGAAGAAGGAACGGCATGGTAATATTACTTCTATTCTTGCATCCAGAATACCACGAGCATGTAAACACACTCGCTGAGTCGCATACTATTCTGCTGCTAACGTGCTCTCAGTGAGCAACCCTTGCAAATAAGAGGGCTGTGCGCTTAGAAACCGAGGGGCTGCTCCATACACAATAATCAGCCAAGTCTCGTTGTTTCCTCCCAGTGAAAACTGAACCACCTGAAGGGCATTGTAACGCTCAGCACAGCAAGGTGCCGCCTTCCAAAAGACACTGACTAGCTAGTAGCCTCAGTATTTATTGTTTAAATTGTAGGGAAGCACCTCAGGATGTTAAACAGTAATGAATTAGGCACTGAGTTTTAGTTGTGAGTTGCAAAATGAAAACTTAGATGCGTTGATGTGAGGATGTAAGGTCATAGTGAGCAAGTAAGTAATGTTTTAATAGCTTTATTTAGTTATTTCAAGAATACTAAAAATGTGTATGTGCAATGAAGGTGGGTGCTCAGGGACTGCAGAGGTGTTTTCGGTGAAATACGGTGGTAATATCCTTAAATGCAAGAAATCTTTTGCCACAAACTAAGATCGATATTAATTAAAAATGGAGGGTTTAATTCCAAAATAGTATACATTATATCACACTATTTAAGTTCCTTTGACGTACTCATGATCACTGTTTTCAGGTTTTGTTGAAATTTCTCAAAGTAGTTTGTTTCATTTAAGGATGAAACTCTTCAAGTAATTGGTGAAAAATAACAGACAGTGATTAATTGTGCAGAAAAGAATTTGGATTTAGAAGAAGAGGAGATTTTCTGAAGTGCTATTTGGTGAAGCATGTCATTGAATATAGTTTTCTGTGTGTGAATTTGTATTTTTTTGTGGAAAAGCAGAGTGATCCGCCTGTTAAAGGAGTGGCTGTTAACAAGAAAGGAAGTTTATTCTAAGTCACAAGGCGAGACAATCTCAGTTATCTTTACATCTTTTTCTGATTCACTGTTTTGTCCTTCAGGGTAGCCATTCATCTCAAATGAAAATAAGTGATGTCTGGTTTTTAATAAATGCTGTTTGGTAAAGGTCGGGGAGCAGTTTCAGAGGGCTGTGTTCAGTTCTTGAAAGAAGCAATGGGTAAAGTCTGCCTCAGTTTAACTACAGAAAGTGTGATTTTATTTATTTTTTGTTTTTGTTTTGAGATTTGTAAATTAAGCCTGTCCTATAAGCTACGTAGGGTTTTAACAACCTGTTACACTGTGTCAAGAAAAAGAACAAAAAGACGCTCCTCTGTTATTGTTCTTAATGTGATGTTTTCATTAAGTTCTCTCTTCTGCTCTATGTTATCATTACTGTTATTATGGTTTACAGTATTAGTGGAGTATAGTTATTGTAATGAGTTTGTCAAAATAAAGATTCGCTTACATCCTTGCATAATCGCCCAAATATGATATATAGCAGGTGCCATAATTTAAAATTCTGGGACCCCTGCTGTCAAAAGTTCATCCAGCATCAAAAGTCCCAAAATTTTGAAAATGCAGATTTCAAAATATAGCGAATTACTGTCTTCCCCTTCATTTCGACCATGCATTCCAATGCAAAACTGAGCTTTTCTGTTTGTTCTTTCAGTTTGTGCCTGTAGCTGTTCTGTAGAGTGCTATACAAAGTAACTGTTCTGCAAATACTGTCAGCCTTTATGTCACAGTTTTAGCTTTTAATTTTATTTATTTATTGTGTTCTGGGGGAAACTTACTTATGCTCAGCCTTTACATTTGTGCCAAACTGTTTGCAGACATTGTGTGTCAAATTCCAGGTATATATCAAAGTATATCTGCATTAGTATGTTGTTGCTCATAGTTTATTCACAGAATGCCTGAAGATGTTCGTATTTAATGATTTCATCCGCTGGAAAAACTCACATTAAGTATTTGAAAAAAATAAAAATAAAAAACTTAAAAACACACATTCCAGATCTGCTGATAGAGAGTCTCTGATGTCATTTTAACCAATGCAGAGGCAATACTGTATGTATACCCTGTCAGATCATGCTTGGGGTAATTTAAATAAAACATAGCTGGTCACACAGAGGTGCACACATCGTGGTCCTTTTAATGTTTGCAGAGAGACAATGTGTAACGAGGACGACCTCGGCAACAACACTCCCCTGATGTTATTTATCTATGTATGTGTTCTGTATGGTTATGCTTCTGATACACATTTGTTTCTCATGTTGATTTTACAAAGCATAGTTTTATGTCACAAAGCCACTGTCTTTTGTAAATAAATCAAATGTGAGATATATTAAAAAGATTTAAAATATGGCTATGACTGGTCACGTCATGGTTGTTGGTGTGACTTTTTTTTAAATTAATCATCACTGGACACATACATCATCTATCAGTGGTGGCAAGTAACATATACTTACCGGCCATTTTATTAGGTACACCTGACGACTGCTCCTTAATACAAATATTTAATCAGCCAATCCCATGGCGGCAACTCATTGCATGTGGTCAAGATGACCTGCTCAAATTCAAACCGAGCATCAGAATGGGGGTAGAAAGATGATTTAAGTGACTTTGAAGGTGGTGTGGAGGTTTATAGAGAATGATGTGAAAAACAGAAAATATCCAGTGAGAGGCAGTTCTCTGGGTGAAAATGACTTGTTGATGGCAGAGGTCAGAGGAAAATGGCCAGACTGCTTTGAGCTGATAGGAAGGCAACAGTAACTCATTACAACCAGGGTATGCAGAAAGCACCACTGAACGTACAACATGTTGAACCTTGAAGTAGATGGGGTACAGCAGCAGAAGACCACACCAGGTGCCACTCCTATCAGTTAAGAACAGGAAACTGAGGCTACAATTCACACGGGCTCACCAAAATTAAACAAAACAAGATTGGAAAAATGTCGCCTGGACTGATGAGTCTCCATTTATGCTGCAACATTCAGATGGTAGGGACAGAATTTAATTTCATGTCATGGCAGGATGGACCAAAATCTCTGAGGAATTTTTCCAGCACTTTGTTGAATGTATGGCATGAAGAATTAAGGCAGTTCTGAATGCAAAAGGCTAATAAAGTGTATATTTGTTCAGCTACGGTACTGATAAGTTTGAGGCTTTTGTGCTTGAGTGTTTCTGTTATCTGCTAGATGACACCTCCTTGGCAGTGTGACATCATTTTAGACGATTGTATTTTATGGTCTGCTTATACTTTATCTTATTTTATTTTTTCTTATTTTATTTATTGTCTTTTAATGTTTTGTATTGTGCTCTATTTTATTGGATTTTAGTGTTATTTTTAGTTGGTCTGTATAATTTAATGTACAGCACTTTGGTCAACTCTGTTTTAAATGTGCTATATAAATAAATTTGACCTTTGACCTTTAAAAGATGGCTAGATGGATGGATGGATGGATTAAAAATACATCACTCATAGTACACCATCTGCTGAATTATGAGTACTTTATCTTGGTAATTTAGGTAAGTCTGCAGTATAATATGATATATTAAAGTATTTCAAAGTATTTCTACATTGTGTTATTACCCCCTTAAATTGTTTGAAAAACTATTTTCTTCATGTTTCTCCATCCCTGTACAAATCTTTCCAACCTGTCTCTTTGTCATTTAGTCATGCTATCATTTCAAGTTAAGTGTTTTTTTCCCCATCATGGACACTGACATTAGACCTGTTAATACCCTTGATTTGCAGCTTTTGTCTGACTTGTCCCTTATAAGATTCCTATTCATCTTTGTTTAAATACAAAACAGAAAAACAAAACAGCCCAGCAAAAAAAAACAAAAAACATTAAGCCCTCCAAAATCTAAATCAAAAACAATGTGGCCTTTTTCCTGATGCTTCAGGCACAGATCATACCAAAAACTATGTAGTTGAGTTGAGGTCGGGACGCTGTGACCTCTCAGCATCCTCCTCTGGGGGTTTCCATGAAGGGACAGAGGGTGTCTACCAGCCAGCAGCACACTGCTCCTGTCTGTAGGTCATGTGCCATCGTCTTGCTGCTGCGTCCTCAGATGAACCACTCAGTGCCATTGACTCTATGAGAAAGAGGAGCCACTGCTGCTTCCAGATCAGTGAACCGCATCCGCCCGCTGTGCACACATTTCCTCTCCTCCACATTGCCCTGAAAAGCCTTCAACCTGCCCCAAAGGGATTTGTTCAGTGATCATTTAGCTTTCCTGCAATCTGGCATCAGGTGTCTCCGTCTAGTGGGCATTTATGGGATAAACGCTGGGTGCAGTAATATGGGTGAGGTAATAAAAATGAAAATGATGAAACATAGATGTTGTGACAGTTGAAGAATTCTACGTGGATTACAGTTCCACAAAAATTTTGCTATACTGCATTTGCATATTTAAATCCAAATAAATGCTTAATAAAGTGAATCTAGAACCACTGGATATTTTGGGTTTGGCTTACACCTTTGCTTGATGAGCATCACCATTTTCTATTTTAACTCAGAACTTCGTCCAGCTTCTCTTTTATGTGTTGGTTTGCTGCCTTAGTAAATCCTGCTAATGTGACTCTTTACTGCCATATAAAGGATGCTACCTGTTCCCAGAGGGCAAACTGAACAATGACTTAGATGTTACTGAGAAAGGTAACTTGCCATGAATCATCCTGCTCTTACATCTCTAAACTTGTTTTTATTTCCTTTAAATTTGCCTTTAAAGGATTAAAAAAAAACTGCTTTAATACATGATGTAGAAGACTTTAAATTGCATTTGTGTAAGAATGCTTTCTTTACTTTTATTGTTCCCAAATGAAGGAAACTTACCAAACTTTTTTCACAGCCTATATTTTTGATTTGTCATAGCTTCCCCTCCAGCACTTAATGCATCGCAGTGAAGCATTGAACATTGTTATTAGTCCCAACTGTGTTTGGCAGGTTGAACTGTCTGCTGTATAAAACTGTCAACTGGACCAGGAAAGGATGGGAGGACACTGTATTTGTCCTTGATTAGATATTTAAGGAGTCACAGTAACCAATTAGTCCATGGAAATAGAAATATAGGACAAAACAGAATGACAAAGGAAGGAATCAAATGTAACACAGACACGTTTACAAGGATTTGGGGGTCTCACACATCTGCACCTACACAAACTGTATGAACAGACTGTATGGTAATCTTATACTGCATAAATATGTGACAAGGTGGGGCATGAAAAAAAGTGCCTGCATCACTGTCATGAAGTAAAATACATATTGCAGTGTAATTAATATACATATAGACGGCCAGTTATACATTTGGCCTCAGGCCAGTTTTGGCCTGAGGCATCAACTAATTACATGGCTACTTAGGGCCCCACAGCCACCAGGGGGCCCATAAATGAAGCAAAATGAAAACTAGGAAGTTTCCTGAGGTTCCTGTGTATGTGTTCTGTCATTATTTTATATTACATGGATATTTAAGCACATTTGAAAAGGTTAAAGCCTTACTGAATAGACTATGTTTTAACATAATAATGTACTTTGTGCATTTCAGTTGTTCTAATTTTAGATCATGCTATTTCTAACAATGCAATGATAATTTTTAAACAGGAAAAGTTATTTTTGTAATTCAAATGCCTTGTATGCTTGGTTAGTATTTGTGTATTTTGACACATTCTAAAAGTTGTCTTGCAAATTTCGTTAGTGCGTCTCTTTTAAGTGCATGGTATTTCAAAATCTACTGGCGATATTCTTTAATCATCTTAGATTTTCATGTGGGATTTGGATGGTCATTTGACTATGGAATGCACAGGAATTAGATGGGGAATATATATATATATATATATAGGCCCAACACTGCCCAGGACTGGTCATGCCTGCAAGTGCAGTGTAATCACTTGGCACAGGCATGCAGAGACTCTCTAAGGGGCAGTGTTGAAAATGTGGTTTGGTTTACTGCTTATTTTTACCCTAAGGTCACATCACTGGGGCCAACCAGAGCAGCACTTAGGGGACATCTGGGCCATTAAAATGTCTCTGGTGTCTCAGTTTAGAAACTATGCACGGTATTGTTACAATTGCACATTAATATGCAGACCTGTAAATAAAATTAGAAAGGCATCCCTGCAGCCTTGCGGTCTGAGATGCGTTGTGGTTGCAACAGCCCATGTATAAGATCGGCTTTAGTTGTGTGGGATTCCCCTTTACCTCTCTCATATTAAAGTATAGGGTAAAGGCCAGAGTTATTACAGTTTTGTATTTTCCATTTAGCTTTTACTTTTATTTAGTTTTGAATGTTTGTTTTCAGTTTAGTTTAGTTTGTTAGTTTCCAGAGGGGAGTTGCTTGTTTCAGTTCAGTTTTTATTGTTTGAAAATGTTTCGTTATAATTTAGCTTTTATGAGTTTCAGTGCTAGCTTTAGTTTTCTTAATTATTATAATATGGGGGTATTTGTCAGGGGCAGATTTTTCAGGATACAGTTCAGGATATATATTAGAATGCAAACACAACACTTTCTAGAGGCACTTAGATGTAGACATCACAAGTCTCAATATACACATTCACCCAATTTTTGTTTAGTTAAGTATAATAACCTTGGTAAAGGCTCAAAATAAATACATAAAGTCTTCCCAAACGTTTGGAGCACATATAACAAGTAAAAACGCATATATTTGCAAATGTGGTTAGTCCTTTATAAATACTTCTGAAATGGCTGTCTCTAGGACCCAGCACAGTACAGACGCCTGCAGGCCCCTGCAGTGAGAGCGGCGCATCTGGAAGAGAGCTGGCCGGCTGGGGAGGTGGAGGACGGGGAGAGAAGAGGAAGGAGGCTCCGGGAGCAAGCGAGACAAAAAGGGTCAGGCCTGGGACTTGGGAAAACCGGGTAACGAACACACAGCGATTCACGCATGTAAATTCGTTTAACCCGCCACTAGCAACCGCGCAGGAAGGGTAACCTTTATGTGCACAAAAACGTGAAAGCGCCGAGAGAGCGGAAGGCACTCGGTGGAAATGGGGAAATAGCGATTTAGGGTTCGCGTTTTGCAGATGTGCAGATTGGATATCGAGATGTGAACTTGACCGAATTTACAGCACGTAATCAGCATCGCGGCTCGTCAAAGCACTGGCCTCATTAAAGAAAATAACGGGGGTTTATCCTTCAGTGTCCGTGGCCTGTAAAAGATCCACAATCCCCTGGGTCATATTGCAGACTTCCCCTCCTGCAAAAGACGTCTAAAACTTTGTAATTTTTAACGCATAGCCAGTTGAATAATATATGCACGTCAGTCGATCGCAGTAGTGTAAGCGTGTGGCCTGATTGTAGGCTGATGGCATGGAAATGCGGTGACACTGAACGCCTGTGTGGCCTTATAATAAATTATTTTTCAAGATAACACGTTCTGGCTGTTGCCTGCATTTATTTTTCACGAGCGAGGACTTTAATCCGGCAGCCCATTACATGTTTTAAATAAATCACAACCAAGTGTCAGCAGTCTCGTCTTAACCCTTAGAGGAAATTTAACACATCCTGTATGAATATAGGTTTATGGGGGGTTTTGTTGTAAATTTCCACGAGTGCAACAGTGTAACGGTGGTTCAGCTTTGCGCGCATGGTAGACCGCTGGAGTAACTTTAACCCAGACACTCGCGATTAAAATGAAATATTAATGAATTTTAAAAATATCTCCACAAAAATGCAAGTTGTGTATTTATTTTGGATCATTTTCAGGCTGTTGGGCGCGCACTTGCACTCAGCTCATATCGACTACTGCTCAACACACATCCATGTGTCGTAAAGGGGCCTGTAGGCTATAGTGGCCATACAGTATCTATACTGTGCGGGTCCTATAGCTACATGTCGTGTACTCAGCAAAGAGAAAGCTGATGCTCCGAGTAAAGCAACTTCATTTTAGGAAAGATACGCAAAATGTGTCACTAAATTACGTAGTTTGCATGAAACCCTGCTTATCTCTTGGCTCTGCACTCAGTTATTAAATAATCACGACACTAAAGAAAAACTTGTTAAACAATCTTACTGTTGCTTTTTTTTTTCTTTTTAACTTCCAGGAGAGCAGGAAGAAGAGGGGATCATCTCTCATTTCTTTATTTTTTTTTTTATCTTTTGGGTTCATTTTCACTTGAAATTTCCCTCATCTACACTACCCATCATCAGACATTACCCATAAGCCCATAAGACTCTCAATGATGCCGTCCAACACTGTCACCAACACCACCACCACTGCATTCAAAGGCTCAGACTTCCCTGATTCACCCGGAAACGGAGTGGTAAGAAACACGTGCCTAATATCAACAAAATGCCTCACTTAGGAATTTTATGAGCATCTTCTGATGCTTCACATGTTGCTGAACTTGACTCGTGATTTAGTGATTTCAGAGAGGTCAGAAGGGTTTTTGAATCACTTGAGCTGAGCTGAGGATTGATTTGGATTTGATCGTCCATCACTGCAAAGTGCTTTTTTGAATGTCCTCCCGAGGACTGATTTAAAAGGAGATTATTCACTCCTGAGCTCATCCTACAGTGATGTAGTACACTCTGCCTGTTTGTATTTTCATAGGATTTTGGCAAGGAGTGTGTGCGCATGAACTACATTTTTTTAATAGTTTTATTACTGTGCCGCTACATGGATAGAGCCTTAAAAATGAGAGGAATTGGAATGGTTCATACAGTCACTTCAGGCCAAAACCAACTCAGATCTTCCTCAATTTTATGAATAGCGTTAATCATTAGGCCACACTCGCTGATCTCTGCAATCCAAAGGCTTACTAGAGTAGACTTGACTGCAATGATTTCCTCTGTTCACTGAAGAAGTATTCAGATTTTTACTGTAGAATTCAACAGCATGTGACATGCCATGTCACCTTTCATGATGCAGACACACTCATAATTTCAGTCCCTGTGTAACTGCAGCATCACCTCAGTGGCAGCGATAGCAGCATCACTGAAGAGGCTGTTGCAAGGTGCAGCTGTATTCTGTGACATTTACTGTTATAATGGTGCTTGGTGACGTGGGCGTTGGCTGCTGTAGGTTGAGTTGGAGCTGGAATGGCTCGACAGCTCTTTTGCTGGGGGGATCTGTCCTCTTCTTCTGTGTTCCCATTACACAGTACTGCCCTTAGTCTTGTTGCCTGGCAACAGACATTGCCTTAAATAACTGGCTACCCAGACGGAAATAGTGCAGAGATATTGACAATGTAGTAGGGTTCACTCCAGGCAACAACAAATTATATTTCAGGCTTTTCTGTTGTTTTTCTCAGAAAATATTAGGGGGAAGCTGTGTGTGAAAATGGTGTGCTGCTCTCACTCCGTGTGGCTGAGCTGTCTAACAGAGAGCTGGAGGAGTGGTGTGGTGTGGGCTGTCCCTGCAGAGATAGCCAGGCACCACTGAATTGTGTCATCCATGTAAGTGGTTCCCAAATGAGCCTGCACACCAGGCTGCACTCAAAACGTGCTATTATCTATGCAAATTCTGCCGCCCTGGTAGGGAAGAACCGAAGCACCAGGCACTCTATTAGTGATCGCACAATGAACTGGAACCATCAGCAAAACACATTCTCTTACAAAAGGATTTGAATCTACATGTAAAATAACCGTTTAAATGCTTATCTCTAACGATATAATAAAAAAATGTTATAATTGTCACTTGGTTTATAACCATTTCTACCAGTTATAATCCTCTGTCCATCAATCAGAGCATCAATTACTCTGATTATATCTGTTTCTTTATGCAAATTAGTTTATCTCCCAGGAGCATTGATAGCTGTGGCAAACATTTTCATGGCGAAACACAGCTAGATGGTTGAAATTACTGCCTATATTTATTAAAGCCCTTGACCTTAAATCATTTAGCAACCCTTGAAAGATATTTTATGGCATTTTTTTTACCTGTCAGTATTTCATAAGCACAGAATCTGATGGGTTGCAGATTTCAGTGTAACACTAGACTCAAACCCAGAATATCACGACTACCAGGTCCCTCATTAAAGATGCTCAACCACTAGGACTACTGCAAAATCCCATTTTGTCAGACTGCAATTCTTTTTCTCATATCACAAGATCATTTTAAAAGGGCAGAATTTGTACAGTTGACATAAAATTGTTCCTGTTTTCATTGTTAAAAATTTCTGAGAAATTTATGGACATCTGGTCCATTTTGGTTTAACATATGAGGATAATCTGAGACAGCAGTTTAAAAAATAATTAACCTCAAGGTCCAGTTAGTAGCTTGTAACATTTTTTACCTCAAATCAAGAACCCTTACCCCTTAAGTGCAAAACTAGATGGAATCATGCACTGTATATAAAAGATGTGCATATCCGCAGTGAAGGAACTCGTTGGTTTATGGGCTGTTTCTTTAGCTTTTTGCTGCTGCCACCTTGGTCTTTTGAAATGTGACAGGAACATATTTGGGCAAGATTGTCAAGCTGATCCACTAATGCTAGCACTTACTAGCTTGGCATTCATTATTCACTGTGACGATTATAGGGATTTAATTTTATCTTGTTAAAAAACAGGCCGAAAATAAAATGTACTCACTGAAAAAACTGAACAGTCAACTCCTTAAAGTGTCTTTTAGTACAACAGAACACTGATCGAGTGAAAGACATTTTACACCCATACAGTAACAACTTGTCAGTGACCAATCCTAAAGCACACTTTGCTTTTTTGTTAATTTAATGTAAATAGGACCATAATATTAAAAAATTAACATCATGCTGTATTAAATAACACGTGAAACTAGCGAATGAGGTCTTCAACTCACTCGGAAAGTGTTTACTGAGGTCATAAATTCAGTGAGAAGTAGGGCCATTTACTCACAGACTATACAATAAGTCTTCTTTTTGCAGCTAGAGGAGTCGCCTCCTGCTGTTCATTAGAAAGAATGGAGGTTTCAGGTACTTCCACCCTTAAGATGGAGTTATGATGTGTTCCATTTGAAGTGGGAAGTCAGAAATCTCGTGTTCCCAGTCTGAAGTTTTAGCTGGAACTTCCCCTCAAGTCAGACTCCCCACTCGCAAAGTCGGAGAAGTCACGCCAACCCCGACTTTGTGATTCAAAATTGCAGCAGTGAGCGTAAACAGTAGTAAAACTGCAGAACTTGTAATCTGTACTACCGCTGTTTGTGACTCGCTACATAAGACACACACTGAGAACCAACCAGCCTCTATTCGTAAACGTGCTGCAGCGCAAAAAACCAGGCACTGCATTGTTCTCCAGGTTTTGCTAGTGAGGACTCTACCTTGCTAGGGAGCAAAACAAAGTCTGTTTTCCGACTACTACTACTAGAATGTGGTCAACTCAGGTATGATGTCACTCCCAGCTCTGAGAGCCAACTTCCGAGGTTAAAGGAATGCTGCATTTACATTCATCTTTTATTTGCATTTTGAGACTTCAAGGGATGGATATGAATACGTCACTAATGGCTCAGTAGCCTGCATAGCACAGTAATTCTGTATCGTATTGGAATAAACAAAATCAAAAATAGTTTAAATTGCAATTTTGATTTATTTATAGATTATTTTGAAAGAAATGTGTTTAAGATGACAAATTAACCCCACATGCACTGGAGAGTGTTGATACTCTAGTTTGCTTCTTGTTGAAGTTATTAAAAATATTTTGACCTACTTTGCCTCCATAATTCAGTCACTCCTCTTG
>VUQI01025255.1:0-22092 GCA_015106735.1 Paratilapia polleni | reverse complement strand
ATATAAATAAAAAAAAAAAAAAAAAAACATTAATAAAAACAAAACCAATCCTGGTTTATCTCACACACGTTCCTCTTTCACTATTCCTGCTGAGCAACACACAGAGTGGAGTGTGCGACTCCTGGGAGCCGTGTTGTTTTTCACTCTGTGATCCGGGCGGACTCGGGGGAATGAGGGAGCCGTTATCAGCAAGGGGCCGTGATAGAGACTTGATCAGGCCGTCTGTCTGCGGGGACCAAGGAGCCAGAGTTAATCAGAGACAGACAGACCCCTCATCACCCTGGGGATTCACACGCCTCGACCCTGACACTTTCTCTCCCTCTCTCTGTCACACAAGTGCACAAAGACACATGCACCGTAACAGTCACAAAAGCACATGTGCTCACTCGCACCTTCTCATGCATTTTACCATTGTCAGAGCCTCTGCCCCACCCTCTGTACACACCATTATCTGTTTTTACTACTGACTGTTACTTCAAAATAATTCTGCATCTTTAATCAGCAACAGAGGAAATCAAAGAAAGTACAATTTATAGTATTCTTATATAAGAAAGTAGCAGGAGGCTCCAGAATTCATGATTACCAACTTAAACCAAGAGAACACTTTTCAGACAGGGTGTTTTTTTCTAGTGAAGATACAAAAGTTTGGCCTCTTGGCATGAATTTTCAGCCCAGGGTGTCAAATATTTTCAGTTGTCAAAGTCTCACTTCTCAGCACATATGGATGCTTGTCAATTTAAAAGCCCAGAATAGGCATACCCTTTCAAGGTGTAGGAGGGTTAATGTTGTAAAGGGGGTGATATTTTAACTCAGACAAATTTTTTGTCCTAAACCTAACCAAGTCATTTTTGTGCCTACACCTAACCAGTGAGTGAAAGCAAAGGTGAAAAGTGAGAGTATTTATGATAGAAAAAACATGAGGTGAGAATGTGTGGACCTCACTTAAGACCACGCGTACACAAGTCTATGAGAACTACAGCAAGACAGACTTTAACATAAAATAAAACAGCCAGTTTCATATAGCCTGCATTTTTCCTTATAAATATAACTGTTTCTGTTTACAAACACCTACCTATGTTAATGTAGAAAATCTTCTTTTCATAGCATACACTAAATTAATTGCAGGTGCTATAAATAGCTACAGCTGTGCTTAATAGCCTGCTTTCCTTGTGTGAACTGATGCTCTTTTGTCTCTTATTTGTATTCCAACCATTTCCTTTCCGTCTCTGCCATGGTCCTTTAAACTGAATTTGCCAACTTGATAGCCTGCGTTACGTTTTTTTTTTTTTTTCCTTCAGCAGTTTTCTTCCATTCATGATTACAGACTTGAAACCACCAGGTAGACAGATTTTCTTTTCTCCACTTCTCTGGTGAACATCTCAGTTTCACTTTCTGTGAAATTATGCTTCTTCCTTTCTTTTCTTTTAATTGCTGTGTCCAATAACTTGAGGTGTGAACAGCGATTTTATATGCCAATAATTAAATAACGGAGTACGTGGGTACAATTTCCCGATGATTAAGATTTATAAAAGAGGACCATGCGTAAAATGTGGCTTTATAAATCTGACGAAAAGAATGTGTATTCAGATTTCTGCATTTGTGTATCTTCACAGAGCTTTCTGCATCTTATGCGTATCTTTGCAACATCAGTACCTTCTGAGAGATCGCACTAGCCTATTCGAAAATTTGGAGAAATGTGTAAAAAAAGATGCACATCATATGCACACACACATCTGGAATATTTTCATGTGATGCAACTGTGAAAGCATGAAATCACAAATATTTCTCTCAGTGTCATTTTAAACTTGCAACACCAACAAATCAGCAGCCGCAAGCTAAAAGTTCACACAGTCTGACCTTCTGAACTTGAGTCAGATTGAAGATCAAAGAAGACTGTCTCAGTCCTTGAACTACAAAAGGTAAATAAACAGGACTCATAAATCACTTTTCTGATCAGTTTTGAACATTCAAAGTGCTGTAGAAGCTCATCAAGCGCCGCTTTAGGATGCATACATCACTTTCTCTATCAGACACCAATAGACCACCTGCCTCCTGTCTCTACCTCCTGCCCAAACAAAGTTCTATGTTTGTAAAAACAAGCTCAATATACATCTTAATCTCTCATTCACTTCAGTACTTCAACTCCTAAACTGTAGCTTAACTGTACGTTTCGTCTAACCAGTCAAATACCAGGCAGCAGTAGTGATTCAGATTCTCAGCTGACTGATTTATGTAAACAAAGACTGAAACACACTTATAATGTGTCTATAGGTTGGCAGCATTTCAAGCTGGACGTTCAGCCATATATTGACCAGGGCTGTCAAACCAGAGCCGTTAAATAGCTGACATGCAGGTATCCAGCTGGCCTACCTCTGGAGAAAGGTGTAGGAAATTATATGGCATTTAGATTAATTAGACACAGTTGTCAGATTTAATTAACTACTAGGTTTAATTAACCATGTAATTAATCTTATGGTGGTCCAACACATGCACACACACACACAGACAGGCGAGGAGACGCACACATCAACTAGTGCCCACACAGACATGCATAGTACATGCACAACAAATGTAATCTGTTCAGCTGACAAGCACTCACACTTTTGCCGTCAAGCCTCATAAGAGAGTTCAACCGAATGGGTGACAGGCTACGAGCTAAAACAGCCTGAATGAAATGCGTATGGCAAGAGTAGCACCTCTAATCCATTCCAGGTTTAACTTCTGCCCAGGTGGAACGATAATCTCGCAGCTGAAGCAGTCTGTCCAGTCAACATTAGAACACCCGTGTAATCCTTATTCAAATATACACCGCACAGCATGATGCAAATATTTATTATAGTGTGGACAAGCCAAGAGAGAAAACCCTTCCAGGTAAAGAACAGAAAACCAATTTTAAAAAGCTGACAGAAACTGAGGAGGTTAAGTCTGCGTAGTCCATAGTCTCATGAAAACAGTCACTTGCAATTTGTGGGCCTTCACAAAATGTATGTGTGCCGTGTGTGTGTGTTTGATCTATTGGTCTAACTCTCCAGAAGATGAGAGGGTCAAGGGGGCCCAGACCCTGACCTTTCATCGCCCAGGCCATCCTCTGTAGCCACAACTATCACAGCCAGGCAATTGTGTGTGAATGTGTGTGTAAATGTGCTTGTGAGATCAGCCAGCTGCTTTATGTGATTTGACCTTTACTGAAGCCACGAGTGGACCAATAAATAGCCAGGCAGTACCGTGACCTTTAACCTCAGGGACAGATTCGCTAGAACATGTTTCAGGAAGTGTGGCCAACAGCTGAGCTACACTGCAGAGGCAGATGACAGGAAAAATATATCTAATCAGCGCAGATCATGTGAAATGTTGTATGTTGCCATGAACAATCTATTAGATTTTAAAAATTCAAAGATGGAAGTCTAAGGGCTTTCCCATAAAATATAGAAGTGGTGCTGCATTTTTCAAAACATGCTATTTCAAACGTCTGGCTCGCAGTAAGTCCCATCCAAAACTGAGGCTGCAACCAGGAAGACCAGACGCACAGACAGTAAGAAACACAAACATGTCAAAACAAGAACCAGCAGCATTATCTCAGACAGGATAGTCCCTTCTTTCTGATGCACATTCAGCGTATGATCATGAGTGCTCACAAGCATGTAGAAGCGGTGGATGTGTGTGTACTTGTACACCAGAGGAGGGTTGGTTAAGTTCACTCACATAGTCATGGAAAGCCTTGGCCTCGCTGGAATGTTCGCACGTCTCCCTCCGGTCCGGGGCAGCGCAGTACAGATCCCAGAATACACTGTGCACAGAGGACAGCAGTTAGACACTTTAATCTGTGATCCAAAGAGACACCAGGTTCATGGTTTCTGTCTTTAGAAAAAGTGGTTAAAATTAACTGATGGAAGTAAAAGAAGACTATTTAGACATTTAAAAAGCAGAGCGAGGTATCACATGAATCACATGAATTTTTTTTGTCAGTGTTTTGGTATAATGCAAAAATGATTTCTTGATAGCTTAGTTTGAGGCCTATTTTTCAATTGACAAAGAAGACCAAACTTTTCAAAAATAGACCAAGAAGCTGTCAGTGTCAATATGATTCATGCGTTCTAGTGACAGCAGTGTTTAATGCTGTCTTGATATAGCCACCCAAAGAAGGACTTCTTCGAGTTAAAACAGCATTGATGAATCTTTGTATTGGGACCAAAACATCAGTCTGATTGACTGATTCCCGCTCCTGATTAGAAGAAAAGTTAGTAAGAACATGTGCTGTAAAATTAATAATATTATGATACAAATAAGAAATTATCTGAACAAAGAGCATGTAACAGAAACTGCAGAGCATGTCATAAGACCTGACAATGTGCTTGACAATGACAATTGTTAGCTGTGACTAACAATTATTTTCAGTATTGATAAATCTGCTGATCACTGCCTCTCATTGTCATCATGATTTTAAAGGCTGACACATTTAATTTGCTTGTTTTGTCTGACTAGCCACAGAAAAACAATATTTTGTTTAGTAAGCAAATCCGATTTTAGCAATTTTGCTTTAAAATTTTCCTTTAACTATTTAATAGGTTGACAAGACCTATTAAATCAGAGAGCTTTTACAGCCACATACACATCAGACTTCCCTTTAGCCACCAGACTATCATACAGTCCAGCCAGCAGCTCAGGTCCAAATTACCAGAAGGACCTCCAAATGTTCCCCTCAGTCTGCACTGATGACCTGCGGGTTACTGACCAATCAGCTGTGATTATGTTACTTACTGCCCAATCAGCAGTGTTCATATTAGTTAATTAGACCAATCTAACTCCTCCAGGGCATCAGAGGCCACCAGGTCCCACTCCAAATCGGCCCTTAATTACTGCATTGAAAGAAAGTACTTGCTAAGCTGGTCCACGTTAAGGACTTCTCCTTCTAGATATTGATTTCATGGACAGCCTATTTAAGAAAAAACAAAAAAAAAAACAGAAATGCTGAACTCATGACAGGAATTTTTTCTGCCATTTAAAGGTGCAAATAAACTCTTGCATGCATTCTTTGTGCTGATCTTAGGAACAGCCGTGACACTTGATGTGACAGACTGCGAAATGGAGCAGAAAATATTAGCTGATCGCCCATAACTGTCAGAGAATCGCTCAGCAGCGCCCTGTCACATATTGGTCATTTTTCATTGCACAGGATGCTTGATTTTCATGCTTCAATGGTATTATCTCTTGAATATAGTTATTATAAAACATTGTTGATCAGTGATCTACACATTGCTTTATTGTCCTTTGATTTTTTTTGTTATTTGAGGGCATCAAGGAAACAAGAGTGCAACAATAGGTGTCCTAAAAATAAAAATGAACTATAAACAATAAATTTGAACCCTGCAGCACAAGGTACCAACCTCTCAAAGCATACGAACTAAAATAGAAATGTGTTATTAAAGTATTTAAAGATTAAAAGCCAGAGTCGGTGCCCTGAGGCGTTCAGTGCACACAGGGGTCCCTTCCAGACAAGGAGGGCACCGAGAAACAGGGCGGGACTGTGCAAAGCTGGTGGTGAACACATGGTGTGTGTGTTGTGCCGCCCTTCTGTCACTCGACAATAAAGCCAGTGTACATTATCATATCTATCGTTTGGTGTTAAAGAGATTGCTGCTCTGTCAGAGACGAGGCGCGGTGAGAAGGCGCGACCATCGCAAATCCAATCAGCTCTCAGGGAAATGAAATGGGACGCGGGTTACAGTTTGTTACAGAAAAGACACAACCAGGTGCAGTCGCAGGGGTAGGAGAAGGTGATCTAACATCTCCTGGCCTGTGAAGTCTGAAATATATTATGATTTGAACAGCTGACCTGCGTCTGTCTGAGCCAGTGCAGGCAAATCTCATTCTGTCTCTCTGCATAATCTGAAGGAGGATCACTGGCGGATGATACTAAACGTAGAAACAAATACTTTCATTTTTCTAATATTATTTCAGAGGGTTGATACTTTTTTCTGCATAGAAAAAGTCAGTAAGCATGAGGAGGTATTACATTAACAAGCAAAATCTTTCTAATATTGGCCTAATTAAGACCTTGTAGGGTCAGCCTCAGTGCATCACTAGGACTGAAGCCAAATATATCTGGGATTGGACCATTGCTGGCTCATTTTTTTTACAATGCCACCCACATTTAGAGGAATAACCCATAGCTGTTGTCCCATCCTTTTCGGAGAAACTAATCTTTAGAAATTATCTGGGAAGTCAACATTCGCAGTTAATTAGCAACAGCAATCTGCAAGAAATCTTGTACCCTGCACACCCTTGTTATAGTAAAATTTCTATCCAATTATCTAATCATTTCAATCTAATCATCTCATCATGGGAAGCTCTTTATGGTATTATGAGAAGTAACTGGTTGTTTAAGCTGCACAACTCTGTACAAAAGATGAAAACTTTAACAGCTCTTACTTTGAAGTGTCACAGGAGAGATTCAAATTACAGCTTGGGGGTCATATAAACTCTTTTATTTATTCAAATCAGAAATAAGACTAAAATGTATGAGCTAGCACAGCCAGTGCACACACAAACACACACTCTTTGTATCCAGAACAGAGGAGGAGGAAGGGATTAGCGTCCAGCCGTCCAGAAGAAGACAATTACTAAAATTAAATGCCATCACGATAATTATTTGCAATTAACTGTGGCCTCACAAAGCCAGTGGTTACAATGTGCTTTCCCATTACAATAAAGAGAGTAAACAAAGACACAGAAAGACAGTCACACAGGCTGCTGGTAGCGGGTTTAATCCTGTGTGCGTCAGTCATTCAGTCTGTTGGTCAGTCAGGAGGGAGACAGAAATAAAAATTAAGACAGAAATGGAGACAGGGATGCAGCATTGAGTATTATAAAAAACACGTTTAGAGTTTCAGAGCCAAGCATGCTTCTCTAATCAGAGCAAAATACTGCAACCAACTTTGACTACTTTGACTCAAGTAGCATCTGTACTCCAAGAGTCACCAATGCAACAACATCATCATGATGCCAGTCCTGAAAGCAGTTTATAAATACAGTAACTGTGGTTGAAGAAAGTCTGGTAAAAGAAATCTGACCTAAGAGAAAAATTAAGTTGTCAAACTTGAGGGTGGCAGAGTTTTCAGAGAACCAAAGACAAAGAGCCCAATCACACAGAAAAAAAGTCATAGAAAAGGTAAAACAATAACACAAAACAGGCTGTGTTGGAGGATTGATGATGTGGAGAATAGTTGCTCAATATCAGCAAAGGTATTTGGATTTCTTCTCCTGTCTGACTGCAAACCATACAGAGGTCATAACTTTGCACGACACAGCTAATAGGAAACGTTTTATCTGTTTAGGACTCCCCAGTTTTTATTCTTTCAACCATCAGTGATACAAAAAGGTTTGCAGTTGATCAACAGATTAGCTCCTGGAAGTTATATTCAGTTAGGCCCCAGGCACACAGGCCTAGAGACCAGTTGGCGACCACCGGTCGTGAGGGAAAAATGTGTCGTAAAGAGGGTGCTGCATCAAAATCCTCCCTGTGATTGCTTTGGTTGCTAGCAGATTGACACTGTTGCCCATAGTTTCCATGGAAGTCACCACAGTGTCTGCAAATACTCAATAACTACACACACTACTAGTAAAAAAACTTGAAAAAGTGCAATCCGGAAAGAGAGAACGTTTGCCTTCAAAGTAAAAGTTGCACCTTTTGAAAAGTGGTGAGGCACAACTTTTACTTTGAAGGCAAATGGTCTCCATTTTCAGTTTGTGTCACACTTTTCACAGTTTCACAATTGCTTAAAGAGTAGTTGGCAAGTGTTTACAGACAAGTCGGCATCTTCCATGCAAGCTACATGCAACCACAGCAATCTGCTGGGGAACAAAGCAATCACAAGGAGCTTTTGGTGCAGCACTGTATACCTCTTTACGACCAATTTCACTTTGCAACCGCCAGCAACTTCCAGCACCCACTCGCCAACCGGTCGGGGAATTCACATTTTTCCCTCACAACCGGTGGTTGCCAGATGGTTACCGACTGGTTTCTAGGCATGTGTGACTGGAGCTTTACATAAATGGTGGTGTGACCAACCAATAATTCTTCTGAACTGAACCACTTTAAGTTTAGTAAGTGACCTTACTGGTAACTTCATAAAGTATGTAAATTCATTGCAAATTACCACATTTCTCCTGGATTTGCATTTAAATGTAGTGTATTCACACTATGAAGAAAGAACTGAAATTAGAGGGAAACCTTTAATTTCTCCAACGTGTGACTGTTTATGCAACTGTTCTACATTGTGGTCAATTCTACTAACATAGCTGTAGCAGTAAATCAGTACATGCACAGTATATTGCTTTCAAAGTTTCCACTGATTTGACTGTATTAAGTGTAATTTACAGTAATGTGTTGAATCCCTGTGGTAGTGGCAGACACAGTTGTTTAGATTTATACGTGTGCTGGTGTGTGTGCATCACGTGAAACTGAGATGGTCTTATTTGACTTCAAGTTAATAAATATTGAACTTTTACTGAAACATAGGAAGAAGCGAAGACTTCAAAACCAACTTTGAGTCTGTACACGGATTGCCAGAGCTATTAAAATGAGAAAGACAACAAATGTCTATACTGGCAAAATACTAGCTACTGCATTAGCAAGCAAGCTAGATGCAGTTGGATTTCATCCCTGTGCTAGTCAATATTGTGTGCTTACACTTCATATTACTACTAAACAGACCTATCATAGTTGTTGAGGTCTGTGTTGCTGCAACATGTAGTTACAGGGTAGATTTCACACAGTAGCCTAGCATAAATCAAACACTGGTGTTATTAATGGAATATATTTACATGTATTTGCCACCAATGGTGGATAGAAAAGGTGGATAAAGAGAAAGAGATACTGAAGGTTGCCTGAAACATGTGTTTACAAAGAACAGTCCAGACATTTGGGAGCATTGGGCGGCTACTCTCACTTTGTTTTCTCTGCCCCCACAAACAAGAATTTCAGCTAGAGGCTATCGCACAGAGGATCCCTCTACATACTGTTGTTGTGCCGAGGTTGTGTGTGTGTGTTTTGTGTGTTGGGATGAAGGAGGATTCAGTGGCCATTCAGTGAAAACTGGTTAAAGCAATCGATTTTGGGATAAGGAGGAGACAACTAGCAGTGGCCAATAGAGAGAGAGCTAATGACACAATCAACACCTGCAGCCCTCGCTGAGCCTTTTCTTTATCCTTCCACCCATAACAACAGACGTGGATGAGTGACCCCCGCTACCAGCCTCCCCCTTCCCCCCTCTTACAGCCATGCTCTTATTCTGAAGCCACCCACCCACCAACGGTGCCCTACAGGAAACAGCCACAGAGGCAAACACGGGGGGGAAGAAAGCCCCAGTGAGATACTAAGGGAGGGTGGACAGTGGGGTGGGGCTGGGGTGGCTGTGGGGTCGGGGTCTTAGATTTGGCTTTTTAACACAAAAGAGGCTGGAATGCAAAGAGTTAATCCATTTGGGGGTCTCTCTTCCGCAAACAAAGGGACAGGCCTCCAGACAAAGGTTGAGGGAGGGGGAGCGAAGGGTGAGGGACGAGGGAGGCTGGTGGCTTTCCTACCATCTGGAGCTTTTGTTTTGGGGGAGGCTGGAGGTTGAGGGGGGTGTTTGCTTGCTGGTTTAGGGGTGGACAGGGGGCTCCGCCCTCTTTCTCCTCTCGCAGCCGACCCCCTCTAGACCCCACTCCCACAGAGTATCCGTGTCCACGTGCTGCGTGGCCCAGACAGACGCCCCTTAGCTAGGTCATACTACACTTGAGCCCTGCCATGCCCTGCATCGCTAATCATCAGCCTACTCTCCAACTGCTCTCTGGCAAACACACACACACACACACACGCAGTCATCTCCCACACTACTGAAATATATCAATACAGTCAAAACACACACTAAAAATGTTCAGTTTCCCTTCCTATTTCCCTCTTACCCACACACATACACATACACACACACACACACACACACACACACACACACACACACACACAGGGGCTCCCTGAGCACGCTTATTGGTTCAGGCAAGAGCAAACTTAGGCTGCACTGTATGTTTGTGTATGTCATTCTGTCAGTATTACTGGTAGTGATCCAATTGAGAGCTGTCAGGTTGAGAGAAGCCAGGTTCTTTAAGGACCATTATGAACCGTGTCAACAGGCTGCACAATCACAACACACACTGGGGCCAGGGAGGATGAATGAATGAAGCCGCATGTCCGGGTTTATTACACAGGGCCGGCCGGGGGCTTTGGGGATGAGCAGGATAGCATGAATGACAAACAAAGCAGGCCCTGTCAAACCTCTTATCCCTTCTCTTTGCCTCTCCTGCTGCCTTGCTGTGGATTCAGCCTCTCAACCTCCTTGATGCTCTGCCTGCTTGATTCTTTGTCTGCATCCGTTCCAGCTACCCAGCTTCTTCTGTCCTGCCTGTTTTCTCTCCCTCGTCGCATTAAAGTTGGATTTTCTATTAGCTGGCTGACAACCGGAAAGGGGAAATCCTGCTTTTGGGTGTTCTTATTCCTTCTAATTCAGACATGGAGAAAAACATGGTACGTGTCAGGCCGTAAGTCCACTGACCCTGTTCTTCCAACCAGATAGAAAACATTGTCTTCTATTCATCCAGCATTAAGAGATCTGACAGATTTGTTTAAAGAAGCTGAAAGAAAAGAGGGACAGCCCATATCAGAGCCTTGTTCCATTAAATGGAGCATCAGGTTAAACAATCTTGATGACAGAGCAAAGGTTTTCAAATCATGAGGCTCACTTCCCCAGAGGCAAGCAGGAGAGTTGGGACTGAGGTGCAGAGGGAGGTGAGAGGGACATGAGCATGCCAGGATTCTTAAAAAAAAAAAAGGTAGTTATTTATTTTAGTTTGACCCGCTGATATGGCCATGCAGCGAGCGAGCCTGTGACATTCCACGAGAAAAGCTGCACTCTTTATCAAAGTCATACCTGAGTCAATCCTAAAGACACCAGCAGAAAAGACACATTTCGAAGATCTTTTCACAAATGCACTGCAGCCAAGAACTTTTCTAGACACTATCCAAAGGAGGTGCATGTGAGAACACAGTCAGAATGGAAGGATTTGACTGAGTCTGAGCAGAGAGTATAGCTCTGTACACTTCAGAATTCATCTTGCTGCTTCGATCAGCAGTCACATCATCAATAAACACTAGTGGCCCAGTTCCATTAGCAGCCATACATGCCCATGCCATAACATTGCATCCACTATGTTTGACAGATAATGTGGTATGCTTCAGATCATGAGCCGTTTCTCTCTTTCTACATACTTTTTTCTTCCCATCATTCTGTTACAAGTTAATCTTGGTTTCATCTGTCCAAAGATTTTTTTCCAGGAGTAGTCAGGCTCTTTTAGATGTTTTCTGGCTTATCTGGCTTTCCTGATCTTGGGTGTAACCAGTGGTTTGCACCTTGCTGTAAACCATTTGTATTCACATTCATGAAGGCGTCTCTTGATTGTAGACTTTGACAATGATATGCCTACCTCCTCAAGAGTGTTCTTGACTACATATTATGAAGGTGTTTTCTTAACCAAAGAAAGAAAGAATACTGCAATCATTCACTCTAGTTGTCTTCTGTGGTCTTTGAGGCCTTTTGGTGTTTTGCTGAGCTGGTCAGTGCATTCCTTCTTTTTAAGAATGAACCAGATTGTTGATTTGGTCACTCCTAAAAATTTTGCTATCTCTGATAGGTTTATTTTGGTTTTTCAGCTCAGTGATTTTGCATCGACATCTCTTTGGACCTCATGTTGAGAGTTCGAGAGAAGAGAAATTCAAGCTCAACAGTTAGAATCAACAGCAGATCTCTTATCTACTTAATTTGTCATGAAATAATGAGGCGACAGACCACACCTGGCCATGAAACTTCTTCTCTGCCAATTGTCCAATTACTTTTGAGCCTCTGAAAATGGGAGACTGTGTATAAAAATGGCTGTAATTCCTCAACAGTTAATGCAATACTTTTATTAAACCCCTTGAATTAAAGCTGAAAGTCTGAACTTCAATCACATTGTGGTTGTTTGATTTAAAATCTACTGTGGTGGTGCACAGAAGCAAAATTACAAACATTTTGTCATTGTCCAAATAGTTATCGACATAACTGTATGTTCTGTCTAAACTACAGGTCACATGGTCATAAGGCATCTAAAACCCTCTTTCTGACCTTGGATAGAGGGAGCCTATGTGTCTATGTTCTCGCTAAACATTCTGAAAACCAAATATCTGGTACTCACAATCAGATTACAGCAGCTGTGCAGAAGTGACAGCAGAGAAAACCACTGCATTGGCTTTCTATCTTTCTTTGTTAATTTCATTTTTTACTCAGTGTTTTTGTGGCTCTTTGCATGTGTACAGACCACTGCAACACTATCAACATCTCCCTAGGCAGACTGTCTGAAAATATGTGCTGTTATCCTCATTTTGAAGGATAACAGATACATACTGTATCTCCCCACTGCACTATGGAAGCCAGCTTTTTACTCAGTTTGGAATTACTATAAACACTATCATAGGACAGAGGATCTGTCTCTGATTTTGACTCTAATTGAGCGGTGCACACTTCAATGAGAGGTATAAAAAACAGTTTAAATAACAGACCAGGGGACGTTAACTCACTTGTCAGTCAGAGGGATGCCAGGAGTGCAGCGTTTAAACATGTGTGAGATGATGCACTTAGCATTCCCTGCAATTACTGTCCTTCTCCACCTCTGCATATTCTTTCATTCCATTAAGAGTACTTTTACAGTATACATGTGAACTGATGAAAAAAATGTGTGTAGTCAAGAAAAAAAAAAAAGAACAGATCAATGTATACATACCACCACCATGAGTGTAAAAATCCTGGAGGTTCTCCAAGTGTGATGTTCTTCTCCCATCGGATCTGTGAGAAATAAGTGGGATAGAGAAAGAGGGTTGAGGGGAGAAGATAGAAGAGGAAAATGAAAAACTGGTCACCGTAGCATATTTAATGCATAATGTAATCATTTTGCTCAACTGTCCTCCCAACTTTAGACTGACAGAGCGATAGTCGCACAGTGAAGTAGGCTGAACAGAAGAACAGCGATCTGCAGTGCAGTGCAGTGCAGAGTTTGTGGATAAGAAAGTGTGACTGTCTTGAAGCAGCAGTCCTCTCTGCTGCCCTCACAAACCAGCAGAGCTCCTGCCTGTATCTGGACACTGAGATAAGATCCAGTGAGAGATAGCAGACCAACTGCCTGCTTCACACACTCCTGCTAACATGACTCTACACACATAAACACACACACAGACTCATATATACAACCTGAGAGATTCTTCACTAGAGTCAATGAGGACAGCATGACAGCAGTAAGATCTTTATTTTTTCCCTATATGTGCTGTATATAAAAAAAAAAAAAGATACAAGCTTTCTATTCTACAGATTTCCCCAGTGCCACCTATAATGATGTGATGTGCCGTATGTTGGTGTGGGCCTGTTGATTTAATGCTGCTAAAGAGCTGAGTGCTGCACTGTGCAGGAGAGCATAGAGTGGCGAAGTCCTCTTGGGGACAGAAGTGTATTGTGTGTATACTATAAACCTGAGTGACTGTGTGTGTGTGCTACTCGCTGAAGGAGGAACAGAGGCTAATTGAGGCAGGAGAGTCCAGGTGATAGTGCTCTCATTAGATGAGCAGGTGTGTGTGTGCCTTCAGTCTACCTGTGAGGATAGAGGTCCCTTATCTACTGAAACATGCATGTGTGTTATTCTGTGCGAGACTGTGAGATACAGAGGCCAATAGATCTCTCCTTTAAAAAGGAACACATTTATCTCTAAAACAACAATAAAAAACACTGAAAATTTATAACTGTGCAAGACACATTGTAAATGCAGGAAATAGGAGCAAATAAAGGCATGCTGTGTATCTTTTTGGGATACTCTTAGCATGATATCCTGAATTTGACAACCCTTCACAAATGTACTTAATGGGATAATATATTAGCTTGTTTTTGTCTTACGTATTTGATTTCTTACATTTTATTTACTTTTGGCATTTTTTTCTTAAATCAGTGACAAAAATGTTTTCTTCACTTGCTTGTGTTTCATGTACAGTGTTTACTTTCAGTGAATTCAGTGCATTGAGCTCTTTCCATCACGCCACTGAGGCAAAATGAGCATCTTTAAAAGCAGGACATAAGCCGTTTTCACAATGAACTGCAGCCCTGAAATTTTCTTAACATTACCTGCCGGAGAATGCAAATGTCACTTGTCATTTGGATTGGCCATTAACAGTCTTGAACCTGCCAGCTCACCAGTAAAAAGTCTGTGTAATGTTCGACTGAGCCCATGTGAGAATAGAGCAGGTAACTGTCTGGAGAATTTGCAGCAAATGAGTGGAAATCATGGTTCCAAGTCTTGCCTAAAATAAACTGAGCATTTCTAATAGTTAGAAAATGCCTGGTGCAGAAAATCTGATGTTTTGTGGTACATGTGGGAAAGGACAACACTTTAAAGTAGGTCGAGCCTACTGTTAGAGCTAGCCTACTGCTAGAACTACATTAAAGTGGCTAGAACTTTATTAAGGCAGAAAAACGTGAAAGGTCAAGTTGCTGTGTTTGCTCAGATGTATCCATTACTGTTACAGTCATTACATGTCTGAATTAAGAGGCAACTTTAGAGGCTGAACGCAGAAGTGCCAAAAACTAACTGACTCCTGCATTAATATGCCAAACTTTACAGCATTACAAAGCTGGTTTACAGCCTGGTACAAGAAAGGTTGTGGTCTCCATGGTTGTGTTTTTTTTTTTTTTTATATAACTCATTCATTTGGATACTGTTAAGGCTTAAAGTTAGGGGCGCTTTGATTGACCAGTGTGCCAACACAGGCAGCTGTACCTGATAGCTGTCTAATAGACCTCAACTCCGCTACTCTGAGTCACTGAACTGGATCTCTCCACCATGTTTGTGGTACTGGTGCCAATTCTAATAGAATGATCTGACTAATATTATGGCTTGCTGTGAGGTACAGGCCATCCAAGAAGTTCTGAAACTAGTGTTTTATTAGTTTCTTATTTAGCACTAATTAGCACATACTGCATGCGTACAGTTTAGGGATGCAGCTTACTAATCAAGTTTGGTAGCATTGGTGAATAACTTAGTACTCCACCTTCTCATCCAAATATTGTCACTTCTGGCTCCAAAAAACTAACATAGCAGTGGCCAAAACACCATTGCTGAGGTTTCAAACTGCAGAGTCCAGAAACACATCACAGTGGCAAAATCCACTCCTTTATATACAGTCTATTGTACAAATGAGCTACGTGGTCACTTCTCCATAAAAGTTGTGACGACAGTCTTAAGAGGATAAGTCACTTTCACAAATAGGAATACCCAAGGTTACAACTTTGCATCTCTCTCATTAGCCTTTGAGTTCTTCAGCTCATTAAATTGTTCCTGAGAATTTCCTAAACAGCAAAAACATGTACATGATAACATTCTCACCAGATCTGTTCCTAATTTACAGTAAGATTAAGATTAATCTATGGTGCATTTTCACTATTCATAATCTCTCTGAGAGACTGTGTGAGGGGCGTGGACAGCTGTCTTACAGTTGCAGAACTGTGCAGCATATACACATAACCACAGTGATAATGTCTGAAAACATTCAAAAATGTGACTACACTTCACTAGACTTGTGATGATGTTTAAGTGCAACAAGTCTTTTGCGCATGGCAAATAGTGTGCACGTACCGTGGCTCTCCCCGTCACTATTGTGGGTATGTCTAAAGGAAGCTGTATGGAAAAGCGTCCTGTCCAAATTACAGAATACCATCACACCAACAGACTGATGACGTTACATAGCCCATGTAGTTGACTCTTGCCATAAAGGAAGACTAAATAAAAATGAAGATTGGGTTGAAAACAAACAAAATCTTAAAGCAATACACTGATGCAGGCGCTACATTTGAGACAACTGGTATCAAATTGACTTGGCAGCCTTAGCACGCATGCCTTGTGGATATGAGGACTCTTTGTGTGCTTCTGCGTGTCTGTTGTTTTAATCCCTGTCTGGATAGATGTTGTTTTAATTCCTGTTTGAGGCCGTTTAAAGCGTGTGCGTGGATCCATGTTTGTGTGCCTCGGGTTGCCTGCGACCCAGAACTTCACCCCTTTCCAGCAGCTCACCAATAACACTCGATCTCTGGGAGAGGATTCACCCACAAGGGCTCTGAAATCAGCAAGGCTCGCTGCAGCTCAACTACTTAATCTCTCTGTGCTGCTCCACCATCTCTACTTCATATTTTAGACTCCTGGTTGTTGGCAGGCGGGCCGACCTCCAGCAGCCCTGTCCACCCTGCTGCCTGCCTGCCTGCACGCTAGTGGAAGCAAAGGCAAAAAGACTGGCTGATTATATCTGGCTGATACATCCATGTTCCAGAAAAGGTGATGTGAGATGGGTATGTGTGGTTTTTTGTCATTAAAGAACTTACCATTTTCAATACAAGTGGAAGTGATACAACTTTTTGTATTGATTTAAATGAAAAGATTTTGATTTTATATTGACTGTGACAGTTCTTTTACAGCTTTTTTTTTTTTTTGCCCAGGCCAAGTCAGACATTTTCTCTTTCCTTTTTAAACTGATATTTGCTATTTTGAAAACTGATTTTGCTGTATGTTGATTTTATTCTGTTTTGTACCCTCCTGTGTGTTCACTATCCATATTGTAAATATACTAAACATGCTTTGTATAATGTAAAGCACTTTTTTCAAAACATGCAATATAAATATTCTCTTACTTTCTCAAAAGGTGCACGCCATCAAAGGAATAGTTTGAAATATTCTTACAGCTCTCTTGCTGAGAGCTGAATGCAAAAAACTGATGTCCCTCTTATGTCTTTGCAATAAATATGAAGGTACAGCCAAGTAGTGTTAAGTCTTTTGAATCTGCACTGACACCAACACAGCGACAACAAAACTCTCTGACGTTTCTGCATCTAACAGAGCCAGACAAACTATTTTAATTTGTGTTTAGCAAAGGCATCAGTCACACAGGCCTAGAGACCAGTCAGCAACCCCCTGCCAACATCTGGTCACTAGGGAAAAATGTGTATTCCCCAACCGGTTGGCGAGTGGTTGCTGGAGATCGCTAGGGGAAATCGGTTGCAAGGAGGGTGCTGCACCCAAAACCTCCTTATGATTGTTTTGGTCGCCAGCAGATTGTCGCGGTTGCCCATACTTTGCATGGAAGATGCCGACTTGTCTGCAAACACTTGCTAACTAGGCACTGAGCGGTAGTGAAACTTGAAAAAGTGCGAACCAGAAACAGAGTACGTTAACCTTCAAAGTAAAAGTCGTGCCTTACTGCTGAAACCAACATGATTCAAAAGAGACAACTTTTACCCTGAAGGCGAACGGATTCTGTTTCTACTTTGCCTCACGCTCTTCACTCTTTCACAACCGCTCACCGAGTAGTTGGCGAGTGTTTGCAGACATATCGCCCTCTTCCATGCAAACTACAGGCAACAGCAGCAATCTTCTAGTGACCAAAGGAATCGCAAGGAGGTTTTGGGCGCAGTACCATATACCTCTTTGCGATCAATTTCACCTAGCAATAGCAAGCAACCTCTCGCAGCCACTCACCAATCAATCGAGGAATACAGATTTTTACCTAGCAACCAGTGGTTGCCAGACATTCGGTCTCTAGGCCTGTGTGACTGGGGCCAAGCTAGTCTGACTGTATGCAAAACTATTCCTCTAATATCAGTGTGTTTGTGTGCTCATATATAGTAACCATATAATCTGGTGGCCTTTACTTCTTACAAAATCTGTGAAAAATTATCATTTAAAAGCTTCAACACCAAACACTTGATGCTATCTCTTTCACAGGTGACTAATTGCACTGCTTGTTGAAACTGTCTATCAAACTAGACTGAGGCTTTCCTAGCCAAGTCCTAGACTATAAATGTTTTTCAACTGAAGTTTTCATTAAATTTTTCTTTTCGTCTGGGACTAGGCTTAATCCCTGTTTGGGAAACCTGCTGCAAGGGTCAGCATCCCATATATGCAGCACACATCAGTGACCTCCATGCACAAAAGCATCTCTATATGACTCTACCCTGATTTTACCTGATAAAATGACAGATAAATTATGTCAGTATTAAAGTTGAATGATAAAGGCCAGCCTCTGCTTGCCATTAAAGCCCTCTCTGTGTTGTGGAGTCTATTAAGTGGAGCTGAATAAAGCCAATGAGCAGCAGAGGTGTTCTACTGAAAGAGGCCCGGACATGGGACCATTAGCAGGAAGGATGTCCATTAAGGAAGAGGATGCAACACATTAGAAACCCTACCTCCTCAACAGTTCAGGGGCATAATATGAGGCTAACAAGTCTAGCAGACCTGAGACAAATGGTTAAGTTGGCAATTGTTTCCAATCCTAAAGGTACGCTTGGTTTAAATTCTTAAATGTCAGAACAGGATATGAGCAACAACACATGCTTACAATATGTCAAACTGCTCCAATTAAACAGCTGATTAAACTAAAGCTAATAATGGAGGGATGGTAATCACATTAAGAAGCCCAACTGACAGCATATTTACATTGTTCCAAATTAATAAACACTCAAAAGCACGTTGCTGTTGTTCAGCAACTGTAAAACGAAACAAAAAACAAGCACACACACACACACACACACACACACACACACACACAAGACACAAGTCTGGGCTCATTAACGTGTTAATGTTTTTCTCTCTCAAAGTCAAGACCTCAGCTTTTACCAACAGCTGCTTGAACACATAACAACTTATAATGTGAATTCCATTCCTAGTTATACAATAGAGGGGGAATCACACTCATCTCTGGCGAACAGGAAGTCAAACTAAAAGAACTTCTTACCTCTGACAGGAAGGTCTGTGCTGATTTCTGTGCGCCAACATGCAGCAAATACTCATACACATATAAAGCTAACCTGAAAAACAAGAGGAGAGACAACAACAGAAGTCAGTGCTGAGGATCATATTCAGTGTTAATTTAAGATGAGTTCAAAACTGAATGAAAAGTCAAACATTTGTGCACAAATGGCAGAAAATCATCACTGTGTCATTTGAGATGGAGCTTGGATAAACATGATTTTACAGTATGGATATCATATACACTGTGAAGGGGCTGTAAATGTGTGATGTAAAGCTCTGCAGCTCTGAGCTAAAGAGCCTTGTTGGCACTCAGCCATATCCCTGTGGTTTTAGGATGACTGCTGTTGAGGTGCAGAGACTGAAAACAAAGCAGTATAGACACTGAGAAAAACATGGATGAAGAATATCCTCAGACAGGGCAAAAGATGGACTCCCAGACATGAATACACAGCTTCATGGGTTCTAGATGTTAGAAATGATGACACCAATCTTTCTCTTTGAGATAAAAATGACCAATTAATTTTAGACAATTAAAGATTCCTAAGCAATTGAACAGAAACACAGCCGATAATTATTAGCAGCTTTTCAATAACCTGTAAGATAAATCTTAAATCCAAAATTCTTATTTAAGCTCAGTCCATTAAATGAAAAGAGAGGAATTACTGAGATCTGTCTCAATCATCCACATGCTAAAAAGAACAACAGAAACATAGCTGCTACCAGCTGGAAACGGCTGAGGAGGGGGTGATGGCTCCACAAACAAGCCTTTAATATTACATTTCTGTTGATAGCAAAAATATACTGTAGTCTTTTCAGACTAAACAACAGACTTTGTGTCTTCATATTTACACTTTACAGCACAGCCTGTATTAATCACACAAGGTCCATCCATCCCTCCAGGAGCAACACTCACATATCCTTTAGAGGGTTTCAGTGAGCTGGAGCCAATCACCGGGTTAGAGGTGCGGTACACTGAGGACAGGCTGCCAGTCAATCATACACAAAAAGACAGAAAAGCTGTTCAAGCTCACACTCACACCTGCATTGACATTTGCCAATTAACATAACCTGCATGTCTCTAGACTGTTGGAGGAAACCAGAGCATCAGCACGGGGAGAGGAAAATATTACAAGCTGCGCTCATAAAAACCTCAGTCAGCCTGCTCCTTCAAACCCAGAACTTGCTAGCTGTGAGGTGCAATCACATAGGATAAAACTACTGAGTTAAACCATTTATACACGAAGAGAAAAAAAGAACAATGCTGTATTATACTACAAATTTTTTTTTAAGCTGGTTCATACTGCATGATTTTAAACAAGTCGTGCAAATTTTGACTGCACAGTTTCCCACTAGTCAAATTTGTGACCACCAATAAAAACACACATTTTAACTTTTGCTGCAGAAAATGAATTCGGCTTGTGTGATGTGTTGATCCAAGAACAAGTAAAAGTCCGGTTGCCTAGCAACAAGATGGTGGGACTTCATAAAGTCATTGCTTCCCGCCAAGAAACTGTACGACACATAACCATATTAAAAATCACCAATGTGTCCTCTTTTCATGTCAGTTTTTGGAACATTAAACAAATAAAAGATTATATGTTAATTTGTGAGCTTTAGAGGTACTGACGGGCAAATGTTGTCATATGTGGACAGAGCCAGACTAGCTACCTTTCCTTATTTCTTGTCTTTATGCTAAGCTACGCTAATCAGCTATAGCTTCAAACTTAATATGACCACTTCCAGCTCCATATTTTTATTCTTAGAATGTGATAAAGTAGCTTATCATGATTCAAGGTTAAAAATAATCCTTATTTATCTGATAATGAGCATTGGTGTAGCCACTCAGTTCATCCACTGTCTGAAACAAACCAGTTTAGCTCCTCACCTTTTAAGCCAATTGTGTTCTGATTGGCTTACCATAATAAACAGAAGGTTTGAACAGCAGATGGATGGTGCTGCTGTATGCCTGAGATGACGACATTAGGAATATTCACTCTGACTGATATCATACAGAGCCAAGAGTAAAAAAGAACACAAACAAAAAACAGCTTTTTTTCAGAGGGATTACTTGCACATCTTTAAATGAAACTTTGGCCATGATTAATACTAGAATCTACTGTGCTAACAGTGTTTAATTGACAGAAAATAACGAAAAGCATCTTAAGTCCCCTTTAATGCACAGATTTCAAAGTGGTATTGATCGTTTAAACTAACTCACATCCGAAAAGCAAACAAACATATTTCTCAGTTGTTACAAAGGACCTATTATGAATCTAATGCACTTTATATTATAAATAATATAGTTTTTCAGAGAGCAGTTACTTTCTTTCTCTCACTTGTCATTCCCTTGTTAATGCTCATCCTACTGCAGCTTGCCCAGACTCCTAAAAGTCAGGTGAAGAGTATTTAACCACAACATTATTATCGCAAACAACTCAAATACTGCCAGCCACTCCTAGTTAGACAACAAATTAATCTGCTCAGACACACATGGATCCCTCTGCTTCACCATTTCAGGACAAAAGCAAACTTTGCTCCAACTTACAGAAGCAATTAAATATTTCTACTACGATGCAAAGACCTGGAAAGATGCCACAGCATGCAGTCATCTACACTATATTGCCAAAAGTGTTCGCTCGTCTGCCTTCACACGCTTATGAACTTGAGTGACATCCCATTCTTAATCCATAGAGTTAAATAAGATGTCAGCCCATCCTTTGCAGCTATAACAGCTTCAACTCTTCTGGGAAGGCTTTCCACAAGGTTTAGGAGTGTGTTAATGGGAATTTTTGACCATTTTTCCAGAAGTGCATTTGTGAGGTCAGACACTGATGTTGGACGAGAAGGCCTGGCTCACAGTCTCCGCTCTAATTCATCCCAAAGGTGTTCTGTCGGGTTGAGGTCAGGACTCTGTGCAGGCCAGTCAAGTTCTTCCACACCAAACTCACGCATCCATGTCTTTATGGACCTTGCTTTGTGCACTGGTGGCAGTCATGTTGGAACAGGAAGGGACCATCCCCAAACTGTTCCCACAAAGTTTCAAGCATGGAATTGTCCAAAATGTCTTGGTATGCTGAAGCATTAAGAGTTAATTTCACTGGAACTAAGGGGCCGAGCCCAACTCCTGAAAAACAACCCCACACCATAATCCCCCCTCCACCAAACTTTACACTTGGCACAATGCAGTCGGAC